>PVLD010016518.1:0-44757 GCA_004027595.1 Dinomys branickii | reverse complement strand
AAAAAAAAAAAAACCCACAGAAAGAATCTATGAACTGAATAGCTGGTTCTCTGAAAGAATAAACAAATAAATCCTTAGCCAATCTTACAAAAACTGACATGTTCATCTCTACTGATATAGCAAATGCCTTTGACAAAAGCCAACATCAATTTATGATATAAAAAAAGAAACTATGAAGGAAATAGTTATAGAAGGGCTTTATCTCAATCTGATAGAAGTCATTTATGAAAAAGCAATAGCCAATGTCATATAAAAAAGGAAAAACTAAAAGCTTACCCTCTAAAATAAGGAACAAGGATGTGCACTATTACCACACCACTCCTGTTCAATTTTGTTCTCAAAACATTAACCAGAACCCAAGATGAAAATACCTGGTGTCTATCAAGAGCCTTTAGATAAACCCTCTGAGGAGTATTTCTGACTGCCAGTCAACAACTATGACCCCCTTCAGCCTGAAGAAGCCAGAGCACTCATCACCTGTTACTCCCTCACAGCATCTGGGGTTACTTCTTCAGAGTAGGGAATGTTGTAGGCAGCTGAGTTAGATAGAAATCTTACAGGCAGTCAGACAGGATCAGGTCCTCAAAGGAGCCAGTATGGAAAACAACATACCTTGCAAGTGGAGAGGCAGTACTTGCTGCAGGCCAGACCTCAAGAGAAAAGATTAAACAAACACACCCACATACCTTCCTAGGGATGGACATCAGGAATTTATGTTCTTTTGAGGTCACGAGTTCGATTCCTCGGACCAAAAAAAAAAAAGGAATTGATATTCTAAATAGGTAGCAATCACCTTAAAAGTCACTGACCCACCCCTTACTGGAAAAGTCCGTTCTCTGTGTTCATGCCCGCTTGCTATGTGACTTTCTTCCCCATTTGATCCGGCTTTAATCAATTTTACCTATAACAATTACACTTGTAATCTCATTGGCTGACCATAGTTTTGTAGCACCTCATGCCCACCTTGTGATCTCCCATTGATATAAGAAAATAAAAACTACCAACATGAAAGGTATCTGGGACGAATTCATGCCTCTAAAATTGAACAATGAATTTTAGGAACAATGTAAGTTAAGAGCAGAATATAATCATTGAGGGAAAGAAAGTCAAGAGAGGGCTGGGGATATAGCTCAGTGGAATAAGTGCCTGCCTAGCAAGCGCAGGGTCCTGAGTTCGATCCCCAGTACTGCCAAAAAAAAAAAAAAAGAAAGTCAGAGAGAGACAGAAGCAGGGCTTTTCTCAGGACTTTTACAGAGCAAAACCATGAGATGAGGCAGGTCCAAGGTAGGGGAAAAGTGGGAAATCACAAGGTGGACATGAGGTGAAACAAAACTCTGGTCAGCCTATAAGAATTGTTCAGGTAAAATTGATTAAAGCAGGATCAAATGGAGAAGCAAGTCACACAGCAAGCAGGCAAGAGTACAGAACAGGGGCTTTTCCAGTAAGGGGTTGGGTCAGTGACCCTTCAAGGTGCTCACTACCTATTTAGAATATCCCTAGAGCTGGGTGTGGTGGCGCACGCCTGTAATCCCAGCACCTGGGAGGCTGAGGCAGGAGGATTGTTGTGAATTCCAGAGCAGCTTGGGCTACCAAGTGAGCTCAAGGCCAGCCTGAACTGCACAGCGAGACACTGTCTCAAAAAGATAAAAAAAAAGAATATCAATCTCTGATGCCCATCCCTAGGGAGGTTTCTGGGTGCATCTGTTTAGTCTTTTGTCTTGAGCTCTGGCCCACAGCAGGTATATCTCTATTTGCAAGGATCTTGTCTTTCATATTGGCACCTTCGAAGGCCTGGCCTTGTCTGACTGCCTCTAATATTTCTATCTACCTCAGCTGCTTATAATATTCCCCCTCTGAAGAAGTAACTTTAAATGCCATGAGGGAGTAACAGGTGATGTGTACTCTGGCTTCTTCAAGCTGAAGGGGGTCATAGTTGTTCACTGGCAGTCAGAGATAACTCTCCAGAGGGTTTATCTCAGGGCCCTCGATAGACACCCAGCTTTTTCATCTTGGGTAGGCGTATAGCTTTAAATCTGGAGGAAACAAAGCCAAAGAAACAACTGAATATGCATGGGCCAAATAATAAGATCAACAGGATTATTATGAACACAATCAACAAAGATTTCCGTCAAGAAGAGCTGGTAATAGCTTCCTATAGAGATAAAAAGGAGATGGCTATTGAGGTCTGGTAGCACAGCACTAGTTCCAGGTTTAAGTGAGGAACTTTCAAGAGTCCAGTGTAGAGTTACCACTGCATACCCTGCCTTCCTTGTCCCATTTTCCATGAAAGAACTACCATTACAGAATAAGGTCAAATCAGGTTCAGAGAAGGGTGTGCCTAGTAAGTCTTCTCTAGCTGCTCATGTATGGAGAATTACCTGTTCGCAGTTATATCTGTTAGTCTCAATGTCCTCCTTTTCTGGCAAAAAGGTGGCAGGGTTTAAGGAGAAGCATGTCTTTATTTGAATGGCTAGTCCTTCTAGAAGTAGAGCCTAGTATTTAAGAAGTGGGCTGTTTGATAGCCAGGGGCTCCCTTTGGAAGAAAGAAGTCCTGCCACATTGTGAAGTGTATACAGAGTGAGATCTTTACCTAAAGTCAGCTTGGATGCCTCTGGCACAAGAGAACTACAGCTGCCATAGCTCTAAGGCAAGAAAGCAATCCCTTTGCTTCAATGTCTAATTCATGACTCAGATACCCTGTAGGCTGTTGAGTGGATCCCTGATCCTGTGTAAGTACTCCCAAAGCCATAGGTCACCTCTCATCGACTTGTAAATTGAAATGGTATCCTGTGGGGTGGCTCAGGGCTGTGGCATTTCCGAAAGCTTGTTTCACCTTCTGGAATGCAGTTTGGGAATCAGGTTCCCAAGTTAAAATAAGGGTATGTCTTTTGGGAATCTTTTATAAGTTGATAGAAGTGTCTTGCAATCTCCCCATATTCTGGCATCCAAAGGTAACAAAAGCCTGTGATTCCCAGTTTTATAGACAGCTGAGTTTTATAGAAATACTATAGGCAGCCAGACAGGGCCAGGCCCTCAAAGGAGCATGAAAGATAAGAGACATATTTGCTGTGGACCAGATCTCAAGACAAAAGACTAAACAAATGCACCCACATACCTCCCAAGGGAAGGACATCAGGGATTGATATTCTAAATGGGTAGCAATCATCTTGAAGAGTCACTGACCCAACCCCTATCCATGCCCATTTCCTACGTGACTCACTTCCTCATTTGATCCTGATTTAATCAATTTTACCTGAACAATTCTTATAGGCTGACCATAGTTTTGTCCCACCTTATCCCCACCTTGTGATTTCCCATTTTTTCCCTACCTTGGACCTGCCTCATCTTGTGGTTTTACTCTATAAAAGTCCCTAGAAAAGATGACAGTCTTGGGCAACCCACTCAGGCCCCCCTTTCTCTCTCTGTCTCTCTCTGTCTGTCTCTCTCACTGTCTGTCTCTCTGTCTCTGTTCCTCTCTCTCTCTCTCTCTCTCTCCCTCCCTAGGAGGTTTCCTTCCATCAACAAATATATTCTGCTTTTAACCTCCATTGTTCCTAAAATTCATTCTTTGATTATAGATAACACGAACTCATCCCAGATATTGTTCAGGTTGGGAGTTTTTATTTTCCTGTATCACTAGGAATCCCCTTAACTGTTTTACGGTTTGGGGCTTGAGAAGGAAAGAATTGGTTTAATTCTGTCTTTTCCTAGCCTTCAGTTTCCCTTGGATATGATGAGGCCTAAATATTTTACCTCATGACTGCAAAGTTGTATTTTAGATTTAGAGACCTCATAACCTCTGTCTGCTAGGTAATTTAGCAAAGCACAGGTGCCTTGGCTACAGAGCTCTTCTGGAAGGGCACATAAAAGAAGGTCATCTATATACTGTAAGACTGTGACCTGAGAAAACTCAAAGAATGCCAAGTCATGGGGAAGCACTTGCCCAAAAAGATGTGGACTATCCCTGAATCCTTAGGGGCACACTGTCCACGTCAATTGAGAGACCTGGTCATGAGGATTTTGAAAGCAAAGAGAAACTCGGTATGTAAAGGAATGGTATGGTATGTAAAGGAATACAAAAGATAGCATCTGTTAAATGTAACACTGAAAACCAAGTGGCATCTTCTGGAATTTGAGAAAGGAGTGTATCTGGGTTAAGTCCCATTGGGTAATTGGCAGTACTGCCTCATTTATCAATCTGAGGTCCTGCATTGATCTCCGTTCCTCACTGGCTTTCTTAACCCCCAAAGTTGGAGTATTACATGGGCTGTTAGAGGGCTTAGGTGAGCCTAGTGCCCTTAGGTTTTCAATTATAGGTAGTAATCATTTTTTAACTTTAGATTTTAAAGGATATTGTCTCTCATTAGGAAAAATATTAGAATCTCTGAGCTGTATCTGCACTGGAGCAGCTTCTAATGCCCTACCTCTTCTGCCTTTAGTAGCCCATACTTCAGGATTTATTTCTGTCTCCACAAGGGGGAGACAGTGTACCTGACCTGGGTGTATATATATTAAATATTTAAACAAGATAAAGTATCTCTTCTGTCTTGCTTACTTCTCTCTCATTGCTGAGACAAAATACCCAACACCCAAAATGAAGAAAGGAAAGGTTTATTTAGCTTACAGTTCTGGAGGTTTCAGTCCATACTTGGCTGCTTCATAGGCAGAGTGGCACATGGCAGAGGGCAAACTTCAGGGCAGCAGAGCACAGCAAAAACAACCAGAGCAAAAAAAAGGAGGAATGGCTGCAAGCAGTCTCCTTTTCTCTGCTACATTGTACACAGCCTACCCCCACCCAGGGGGCGTGTACTTCTCACATAACCTCCATGCCCTCCACTTCCACAGGCTCAAGATGTGTACAAAGTAAGCACCCTGGGTTCCTGATGAATCACTCATCCAAACCTCTGGACTCCCCAAGTTGACACAATGTATCAACCATAACATTTCACCCCTTGTCAACTTGACAACCAGACACATTACTTTAAACCAGTTTCCAGATACAAAGACATGCTTATAATAGAACCATAACATTTTGCCCCCACATAAATTAAAATTAAACACCTCTAACATTTAAAGGCACAAAATAAACATTACCATTCCCAAAGGTACAAACGGGGATACAGAGCACTGGGACCAAAGCAAGTCCAAAATCCAGCAGGGCTAACATTGTGTCTTATAATTGCACATCCAGCATCTGAAGCAACATGTTTTACATTGTGAGCTCCAAAGGGCTTGCATGAGTCCACCCCTATGGCGTTTCTGGTGGTTACAGCTCCCACAGATTCTCTATTAGGCTCACTTTGCTCCCTCTTTGCAGCTTTCCTTAGATGACCCATGGTCCTGTCTTTTCTAAACTTCTGAGGTCTCCAGGGCACCTTTTGCTTCACACTCACAGCCTCACATATTGCGCCCTCACGGGCACACTGCCTGGCCTCCCAGGCCTTCTGAAATTTGGGTGGAAGCCTCTTTAACCTCAAAACTCTTGTATTTTTCTTGCACCTAAAGCCAGGGCCATGTGGATGATGCCAAGGTCTGCTGCCACCTGGAGCAGTAGTCAAACTTTCCTCTCTCGTGGCCATACGGTTCAAGTGCCTGGATCGCTGGGCACACTGAATCCAATGCTGAGGAGCAAATTCTCTATCCCGCCTCCATTCTGGAACCTGCTCTGGCTGCCCCGCCATTCTGGAACATGGTGCTCTTTAGCTTCTTTCTCAAGGCAAGGTCTCTCACCTTTACAGTTCTGAGGCTGCAAAGGGTGGAGACTTGCTGCTTGTGATGCCCTCAGGCCATCTTTTCCATTCTCTTGTTCTTTTATAGAAATAGAGACCTCCTTAGCCTTATCTTTGCAGTTCACAGACTTACTGGAGCTTCCTTTCTGGCCAAGCTCACAACATTTTAAATCATCCTGCTGGGCTCTTTGCTCTTGATTGTCAATATAAATCTCCCTAAAAGCCCCCAACAATAGCCATGTAACTTCCCCAACATTCGACTGCCTTGAAATTTCTTTTGCCAGATTAATCAGTTCGCTGCTGCCCTTAATCTCAGCCCTAGGCAAAGTCTCTGAACACAAGCAAAATGCAGATAAACTTTCTGCCAAGCCATAACATACATTATCTGGAGTCCAACAGCCAATGCAGTCCTTCCCAACAGAAACCTCTCGAATCTGGTCTTTACTGGCAGGATTTCCATCAGCATTCTGATCTTCCAAGCTCTTACCAGACATCTCCAAACCTTTCCAAACTCTTCCCACAAGCCATTTCCAAAGGCCCTTGAACCACATGGTCAGATGGAGTCACAGCAGCCACCCCACTCTCAGTACCAAATTCAGTCTCAGTTACTTTTCTCTCATTGCTGCGACAAAATACCCAACACCCAAAATGAAGGAAGGAAAGGTTTATTTAGCTTACAGTTCTGGAGGTTTCAGTCCATACTTGGCTGCTTCAGAGGCAGAGTGGCACATGGCAGAAGGCAAACTTCAGGGCAGCAGAGCACAGCAAAAACAACCAGAGCAAAAAAAGGAGGAATGGCTGCAAGCAGTCTCCTTTTCTCCCCTACATTGTAAACAGCTTACCCCCACCCAGGGGGCGTGTACCTCTCACATAACCTCCATGCCCTCCACTTCCACAGGCTCAGGATGTATACAAAGTGAGCACCCTGGCTTCCTGCTGAGTCACTCATCCAAACCTCTGGACTCCCCAAGTTGACAAAATGTATCAACCATAACATCTTCCCAAAGGGAGGGACTAGATTTTCAGACATTATCAAAAGGAATGTGTAAAAAGAAAACCATCCCAGTTACAGCCTAAAGGTTGTGAAAAATAGCCAATTACCTCCTCTTCACTGAGGTATCATGGGTGGAAGGAACACCAGGACTGAAAAGAAAGACCAAGAGACTTGCACCAGGGTCCAGCAATAGGCTATTTTCTTTTCCCTCTATAGTCATGATTACCTGGGGCTCCTCCATGGAGACGACAGTCCGACCAGAAGGAGTGGGTAGAGAGAGCCCCAGGGCCCTTCATTCTTGCTGGACCAACTGGTAGGGTCTGAACTCTGGGGCCTTCGCTTCAGAGGGCAGTCAGATCTCCAGTGGTTACCTTTGCAGTTAGGGCATGGCCCAGGGGGCTTCTTAGGACAGTCCCTGTTAAGGTGGCCTGGCTTCTGACAGTGGTAGCAAATGAATGTAACAGTTGAGTTCTTGGGGCCCCTGAGAGTCAGACTTCAGGTCTGTTTCTCTTAGTGCTGCAGCAAAGGCAGCTGCTTTTTCTTGGTCCCTTTGTTTTCTCTCCTTGGCCTCCTCCTCACCACAGTTATAAAATACTGAGGAGGCAATTCTTACTAACATAGCAAGTGAACTATCTGGAGAAAATGCCATCTTTTGTAGCTTCTTTCTAATATTTGGGGCTGACTGAGTGACAAACTTATCTTTAAGAATATTTGTCCCTTTACAGAATTAGGGTCTAGAGAAGTGTGCTTTATCAATGCCTCTTGTGAGCGATCAAACAAAACAGAGAGGTGTTCCCTTTTTTCTTGTTGATTTACTGACAGTTTAAAGTAATTGAAAGGGGGTCAGTGATATAGCTCAGTGGCATAAGCACCTGCCTGGAAAGCACAAGGTCCTGAGTTTGATTCCTAGTACCAAAAAAAAAAAAAAAAAAAGGAAATAAAATAATAGAATGGCTTAGCTCTTATCCGTCTTAGACCTTCAAAAACATATGTCTGAAAATGTCTCCTATTCCAATCTCCCATATGATTGCTAGGCCAGTAGAGGTCTTGGTAGGGATGGCTTGGGCTCCAGGGGAACTCATATTTCCCCTGGCTGTCTATCTAATAGCCTTCCAAAATTAATAATATGGTATTCATCCCCAAATGCAAGAGCATCCTGCCTGTTTCTCATTAGAGGTCAACATTTGATTTAAGAGTAACATTACATCTTCCCAATCTAGCTCATAGGTCTGAGTGAGACCTCTAAATACCTCGATGTACTTATCAGGGTCATCCAGAAGTTTTCCAAGATCGAACTGTATCTGTTTTAGGTCACTGAGAGAAAAAGGTACATGAAGTTTGGAAGTTCCAAATTGTCCATGTGCTTCTTACAAAGGCTATTGTCCTTGAGGAGCTTGTATAAACTCAGCTAAAGATGGGTATAGCCCTGTAGAGGTCTGGATTACACCTGGTCTAGAACCCCATCCTCTAGCCTAGAAGGGCAAGTAGGGGAAACCTTAAATTCAGGAATGGTGGGGAAGGCTTTAATTAAGGATGTCTTGTCCTGAGGCTCCAAAGATTGGGGAGGAGCAGTCTCAGACTGTAGGATAGTGGACACCTTAAGAGGCTGAAGTGTGTGCTTTTCCTGTGGTTCACATCTACATTTTTAAACTAAATAAGGACTGTTTCTTAATGCAAAGAAAATTTGAGCATAAGGAATTTCTGACCATTTTATTTCTTTTTTTACAATATCTTTCTAGTTGTAAAATAGCATCACAATTAATACTCCCCTCTGCATTCCATTTTGACTGTAAGGGGAGGTATGCCATGTGAACATGCAGAATGATGCACTCTGAGTGAGTAAGAGAGGATTGTGAATTTCCTGCATCTGAAATACAAAAAGAAACAGTTTGGGCACCCCCACCCTATTTCTAATTGATCTTTGTACCCTCAAGGTGTCCCTTGAGTAGATTCCACTCCAGGGCAGGTGGAAGCCATCTGAAGACAGCAGAGGACAACATCCAGTCAGCCTATCCACCTTGAACTGGCATGCAATTTTGCCCTCCCAGAAAGCTCATGAACTGTGCACTTACTCCTACTGGATGTTTATAAGCATAAGTTACAACTGGTCTGGTGACAGGAATGTCAAAAGAAGGCACCATAACTTTGTAATAAACTGATGGAGACCACTATGAAGCAGACCTGAGCAGGATTTAAATTAACCATTTGGCTTTTCATGTTCACTTGTAAATTTGTGCAAGGCCTGAGTTCCTTGTCTGGAAATGGACAGTGGACCCATAGTAAATGAACCTCTGTGAGTCACCAATCCCTCTTAAGGCCTGTAATGGCAGATGAAGCTGGGAAACCTCAAAGGATAAGACAAGATCACAACCAAAGACACCTGCATCTCAACTGGGTAAAGACTATAGCCTCAACCATCACAGAAGTCCTTGAGTGATTCTGCCCTTCTTGAGTACTCCTCTCCTTTCCTCTGATAACCAAAAAAAAAAAAAAAAAAAAAACCAACTATAAACCACCCAAAGAAGGTCTCAGCCCTGAAAGAATCTCGAATTTGAATTCCGTGAGAGGGCTCTGATCCTCCTGGAGCCCTGAAATCACTCCATTTGCCTCTTTTAATTTAGCCTTTGCCATACACTCGTTCTTAAGATTGTGGACCTGATCAGCCCACAATGACTGAGGAATACCATTAACTCGATCATAAACTATCGCTGTTTTATTATTTTTTTTAAGAGGCCATATATAAAAAGGTGAGTTGGATGTAGAACACCTTTTTGGGGTTTTTTTGGTAGCAGGAATTAAACCTAGGACCTTGGGCTTGCCAGGCAGGCACTGTGTGCTACTGAGCTAGTAGCTAGCTCACCAGCTAAAGTACCTCCTTGTTTGAGTTTTTTTTTTTTTTTCCTTTGGTGGTACTGGGGATTGAACTCATGACCCTGCCCTTGCTAGGCAGGCGCTTATTCCACTGAGCTATATACCCAGACCCTCCTTGTTTGAAAGAGATCACCTCTGGAGATAGATAAGAGACAATTGACCTGAGGAATACCACCCTGAGTCTTAGGGCAAAGAAATCTCCAAGACACTTGTGTCAACTACCTAATCACCAAGGCAACATTTCCTAGCAGCAGGACAAGACTTTTATTTAAATTTTTGAAGTTTACAGGTTAAACATATTTATCACCTAAAAATTATATTTAAATATTGGTAAAGGCATACTAATTAAACCTGACAAGAATCTCATTTTACCCTTAATCAGCATATGTAAGGCACAAATATAACTCATTTCCCTGCTAGCCACCGTGAAATGTAAATTGTTACAAGCTGCCTCAGCCTAGTTTCTGAAGGGTGGGGTAGTTAAGTGGCTCAACTGAAAAGCTTATAGAGAATTCCTAGTCTACTGGCAGAGAGAGACAGGTAAGATAGGTAAGTGGAGATTTTTCAGTGGTCAGGAGCCAGTTTTCACTGAGGAACCTTCGGGTATCTGCCAGAGAGTAACCCTGGCCATGACCCCTCAGTTGTTCTCAGTTTCTATTGGCCCACACAACCAGAGATCAGTCTCCAGAAAGGAATCCAGCTGTCTCTCTGGTCAACATTCCATCAGCCATTGGCTTCAGTGGGGATTCACCAAAGAGATGGTTGGGCAACCTGTCCTCTGCTTTAAAGAGTGGCAGCTGCTCTAACTAGCCGGCAGAGTAACCACTGTTTGTCAAAGTTCTACAAGGGGTAGTTAAAAGCCTGAACAAGATTACCTACACTAAACCTAAGAGAAGAGGAAGGTTGGAGATCCTCCCTTAGATTAAATGTGTTTTGGTTCCAGAGTGTGCTGCTTTTCGAGATTGCTCTTTCTGGTGTCACCTAGAAGTCAGTTCTCTCCACTGTGTCTCAGGTTCAGCCTCCTGTGGGAAACCTGCCGAGAACACTAAGCTGGGACACGTGTGTTCTCCTGGACCGGCAAAATTCTGATGTCTCATTTGACTTCCCTGTCTTTGGTGTTAACTGATAGGTTTCCCACCCAAGACCTGCCCAGTCCTCATGACAACAGTCCAATGCTGTTATAATGGTGCCTAGCTCCTTCTTCCCAGAGACCCATGTAGTTTCTTCTTCCCAGCTGCCTTTGCCAAAGCCCACGCAGGCCAACAATCATCCAATCCCCCTTCAGCAAGGTATGCTGAGCAGCCTACGTCAGCTACCCTGTGCCCCCTCCCCTTGGAGTGCATATAAGCTCCAACCCTGTCCTTTGTCTTCAGAGAGTCGGCACTGCTGTCTGGGTGCTGACTCCCTCCGTGCCCGCATTAAACTTTTCTCTCTTGCTGTTTATATCTCTCTCCTCCTCTGCATCGTGTTAGATTGAGTACCTAATTCTCACTCAGTCGTTAACAAAGTCTCATCTTCTATTGGCTTAACTTAGTTGGAACACTAGAGTTCTTTTTCTAATTTTATATGCCTTTAATAAGGAAAGTATAAGCATGTATATTTTGTAAGTCTGAGCTAGATTTAAAAAGACCCATTTTGCAGAAGTTTATATTAAAATCCACTTGGGGTGTACTAACATTATCCTTCATAGCACTACTTTCTAAATAAAGTCAAAGAAGAAAAACTAGTACATTTAGCAACTACTTTTTGTTTGTTTTTTTGCAGTACTGGGGATTAAACTCAGGGCCTTGTGCTTGCCAGGCAGGCACTTATTCCACTGAGCTATATCCCCAGCCCTAGCAACTACTTTAAATACAACATATACCAGAACAAAACAGGAATAAAATGTCCCATTAAAGAAATACCATAACCTTACAATCTTCCCATGTTTTAATTTAGATTTATGAACATTTTAACAAAACTATATAGGAGACAAAGTGTACGCAATTATAAGCAGTGGGCAAAGACATAACAAAATTTGAAGAATAAGAATTTGTTGCCTAAATGAGGCCCAATCCAGAATCTATGAAACAAAAGCAAACTCTTACCTCCAACCAGTGATCTCAGTGGAATCTCCAAAATGATGTAGGAAAACAGAAACTCCCCACCTGAAAGATATCTGGGACAAGTTCATGCCTCTAAAATCGAAGAATTAATTTTAGGAACAAAAGGTTAAGAGCAGAATATATTTATTAAGGGAAAGAAAGATTCTGTCTGAGAGAGACAGAGGGGAACCCGAGTGGGTTGCCCAAGACTGTCTTTTCTACAGACTTTTACAGAGCAAAACATGAGGTGAGGCAGGTCCAAGGTAGGGGAAAAATGGGAAATCATAAGGTGGACATGAGATGGGAAAAAACTATGGTCAAGCTATAAAATTTGTTCAGGTAAAATTGATTAAATTGGGATCAAATGGGGACGTGAGTCACAGCCAGCAGGCATGAATACAGAACAGGGGCTTTTCCAGTAAGGGACTGGGTTAGTGACTCTTCAAAGTGGTTGCTACCTATTTAGAATATCAATCCTTGATGTTGATCCCTAGAGAGGTATGTGGGTGCATTTGTTTAGTCTTTTGTCTTGAGGTCTGGCTTACAGCAAGTAGGTCTCCCTTTGCAAGGTATCTTGTCTTCCATATTGTTGCCTTCAAAGGCCTGGCCCTGTCTGACTGACTGTAACATTTCTATCTACCTCATCTGCCTATAACACCAATTTTTCCAGCACTTTGGACCCACCACACCTCATACTTTTGCTCTATAATATCCCTGTGAAAGACAGGGTCCTTGGCAACCCATTCGGGTCCCCTTCTGTCTCTCTCCCTTGGACAGAACCTTTTTGTCCCTCAATAAATATGTTCTGCTTTTAACTTGCACTGTACCTTAAGTTCATTCTTCGATTTGAGAGAACACAAACTCGACCCAGTTATCATTCAGATTGGGAGTTTTTCTCCATTATATCAGCATGTGTACCTGTGTATCTGTATGGTGTGTGTGTGTGTGTGTGTGTGTGTGTGTGTGTGTGTTTGGAGAGAGAACTCAGAGTGTATTAACATAAGTCAATGGATGCAAAGGAACTTTTTAATTTTTTGGTAGCAGCAATTGAACTCAGGACCTTGTGCTTGCTAGGCAGGTGCTGTGCTGCTAAGCTATATCCCCAGCCCTCTTTCGTGCTTTTTAAAAAATTTTCTTAGTATAATAAACACTACATAGAAATTTCAAAACTCTTAGCCTTACAGTTTTGAGAACTGTAGATTTCTATTTTTTTTTTTTTTTTACGGTACTGGGCATCGAACTCAGGACCCTTCGCTGCTAGGCAAGCGCTTATTCCACTGAGCTATATCCCCAGCCCCTAGAGAACTGTAGATTTCTAAAACCAAAGAATAATTTTTCATGAATTCAAGAGTACATTTGAAATTCTACTAAATATGCAAATGTTAATGTCATAGAAAATACTGTAATAGGGATCTACTCTTAGGCTTTAAACCCTTTCTTACATTGATAGACATAATGAAGTTGTTTCAACACTTAAATAACATCATTAAGAAAAAATTATCCAGAGTGCAATCAGGCAAGAGAAAGAAATAAGTAAGAAAGAAATGACATGAGTCTCTGCATAAAAGACCCAGAAATTCCACCAAAAGACTCCTAGAATAATCAAATTCAGTAGTGTAGCAGGACACAAAGTCAGCACACAACAATAGTGTTGCTATACACCAATAATAAACTCACTGAGAAAAGAAATTAGGGGAATATCACTTTCTACATTAGCAACAAGAATAATTAAATATCTAGGAATTAACCTAATCAAGGAAGTGAGCAGAGTAGTGCAGAGGACGCGAGCTGGGCCTGTAATCAAGGAAGTGAAAGACCTCATTACAATGATAACTATGGTACTTAGAAAAAGAGAGCAAAAAGGACATCAGAAAATGGAAAGGCAAGCCTCTGTTCCTGAATAGGCAGGGCAGAACAAATAAGTCAAAATGGCCAAAACTGATGTGTACATTTAATGTAATCCCAATCAATATACCAATAGCATTCCTCACAAGACTAGAGAAAACAATATTAAAATTCATATGGAACCAAAAGAGACCTAAAATAGCAAAAAGCAATGCTGGGCAATAAGAACAGGGCAGAAGGAATCACAATTTCAGGCTTCAAATTATACTGAAAAGCTACAGTGATAAAAACAGTGTGGAATTTATAAAAATACAGACATATAGATCAGTGAGACAAAGAGGATAGAGAAACAACTCCAAGCACTTTCACTTAATTGATCTTTAACAAAGTGGCAAAAAAAAGTACAGGAAAGATAGTCTCTTTATTTTTTTTTTTGGCGGTACTGGGGATCGAACTCAGGACCCTGTGCTTGCTAGGCAAGCACTTATTCCACTGAGCTATATCCCCAGCCCCAAGGTAGTCTCTTTAATAAATAGTGCTGGTAAAAATGGATAGCCATATAGAGAAGATTGATTCTAGTTCCATATCTCTCATCATGTACTAAATTAAAATCAAAATGGATCAAAGATCTGAATATTAAAACAGAAATAATCTGCTGGAAGATGAAGTTAGCAAACTCTTGAAGACATACGCACAAGCAAAGACTTTCTGAACAGAACCCCAATTGCACAACACATAGCACCAACAATCAACAAATGGGATCCTATCAAGTTAAAAGCTTCTGTACAACAAATGAAACAATGAACAGAGTGAAGAGACAACCTAAAAAATGGGGAAAATTTTGTCAACTCTACCTTGGACAGTAGACTAATATGTAGAAAAAATAAAGAACTCAAAAGTTAGATGCTCCCAAAAGGCCAAATCAAAAAATGGACAACTCACTGACATGTGTAAACATCATGTTGTCTCCCTAGTGTAAGAAGTTGAAGAGTAGATAAGATCCAAAATGTAGAATAGATATTGTGAAATGGGAAGAAACTGTTTGAAAGAAAGAGCAACTGGGGTGGGGAAAGGAGAAAAGAAGGGAAAAGCAAAATAACAATAATAATAAAGTATCTCTATGATAGTTTAGATAGTTATACTATTAATTGCTTCTAGTTCATTGAAAAGAAAGGTTTGTACTAATACTGTTTGGACAATTTAAGGCCTATATCTTATACTGTAGGTAACTAATTTATTTATTTTTTATTATTTTTTGCAGTACTGGGGATTGAACTCAGGACCTTGCACTTGCCAGGCAGGCACTTATTCCACTCAGCTATATCCCCAGCCCCTAGGTAACTAATTTAAGTAACAATATGCAATGCGTTAACCATTGTTAATCTCCTATTATCTTGTTTTGTTGTTTGTTTTTTTTTTTGTCTTTTTGAAATAGGGTCTCACTATGCAGTTCAGAATGGCCTCAAGCTCACTTTGTAGCCCAGGCTGGTCTTGCCTCAGCTTCCCCAGTGCTGGGATTACAGGCGTGCACCACCATGCCCAGCTGAAATTTTGCTTTATCTTTTTCTCTTTAAAATAAAATTAAAAATAAAATAAAATAAAATAAAATAAAATTTTAAGGGACCAGGGATTATAGTTCAGTGGCACTGCCCCTGCTTGGCAAGTGGAAGATCATGGGTTCAATTCCTGGTACCCCCCAATATAAAAATAAAACAATAAAATTTTTAAAAGAATAACTTAAATAAATAGATACATCTCAGGAAAAGAAATATAAACAGTCAATAAATACATAAAGAAGTGTTCAACATCACTGGCCATTGGAGAAATACAAGTTAAAGCAACACTGAGATTCCATCTTACTCCATAAAGAATGCCTATCATTAAGAAATTAGATAAGGGGCTGGGGATATAGCTCAGTGGAATAAGCACCTGCCTGGCAAGCACATAGTCTTGTGTTCAATCCCCAGTACTGGAAAGAAAGAAGGAAGGAAGGAAGGAAGGAAGGAAGGAAGGAAGGAAGGAAGGAAAGAAAGAAAGAAAGAAAGAAAGAAAGAAAGAAAGAAAGAAAGAAAGAAAGAAATTAGTTGGTAGGAATGTAAACTAGTGCGACTATTATTGTCTTCGTTACTTTTCTCTCGTTGCTAAGACAAAATACCTGATGCCCAGAATTAAGGAAGGAAAGGTTTATTTAGTTCACAGTTTGTGGAGGTTTCGATCCATACTCAGCTGGCTCCAAGGCAGAGTGGCACATGCAGAGGGCAACGGTTCATTGTGGAGAAAAACAGCACAAGCAACAAGAGCAAAAGGGAGGAGTGGTGGCAAGCAGCCTCTTTCCCTCCCTTACACTGTATGCAAACTACCCACCCCAAGGCAGGTGTAGCACCCACACAGATAATTCCAACATTGGACCATAAATCAACCATAAACTCTAAAAGCCTGCCCCATGACTGAACGTGGTTTGGGGGGATGCCCAGACAAAAACAATACAAGTATGGAAGTGTGGAGACTCCTCAAAAGAACTGAAACAAGAAGTTCATTTGAACTAGCTATTCCTTTCTAGGTATCTTCCCCAAAGAGTTAATGATATCATATTATAGTGATACATTCATATCTATGTTGATAGCAGCATAATTCACAACAGTTAAATCTTGGAAGTGGCCTCTATGCCCTTTATAGATGAACAGATTAAGAAAATATGATATTTATACACAATGGAGTGCTACTCCGCCATAAAAAAGATGAACTTAAGTCACTTAGAGGAAAATGGATGTACCTTGATACCATAAGGTTATGTGAAATCAGACACATACTTAAATATCACATGGTTTCTTTTATATGAGAAATCCAAAATATAAACAAAGATCAATATATAAGATAGAGAATAGGAAAAAAAAGATTCAGGGAAGGGCTAGCAGGGAAGGTGGAAAAATGCACCTGGGAAGGACAGGAGGGGGAGAGGACATAAAAAGAATTAAGATGTGTTAGCTGGGCGTGGTGGCGCACGCCTGTAATCTTAGCACTCGGGAGGCTGAAGCAGGAGGATCGTTGTCAGTTCAAGACCAGCCTGGGCTACAAAGTGAGCTCAAGGCCAGCCTGAACTGCACAGCGAGACCCTGTCTCAAAAAGACAAAAAAAAAAAGAAAGAAAGAAAGAAAGAAAGAAAGAAAGAAAGAAAGAAAGAAAGCAAGCAGAAGCAAAGGCAGTGGCATAGAAATATGGAAATAAGAGTAGTTATTTTTCCACTGGCAGAAGAAAGGAAAATTTATTTACCAGCACCACTAGTCTGCCATTGGTCAGTACCTCTTTCCATAGGATGTGTGTCTCCTGCCTCTCACTTCTGAGTTGTATACCTTAGGGTTTTTATGGTGTCTCATGCCTCAAGATCAACCTTGAAAAACCTGAGTAAGTGATGTCTTACCTTCCTGTTGCAGAGACACAATACACTACACCTACAACAGTAAGGGAAAAGATTTATTTTGATTCCGTTTGTACAAGTTTCAGTTCATAGTTAGCCGGCTCCAACACAGGGCATGGCAGAGGACACAATAGTGTGTGTGTGTGTGTGTGTGTGTATAATATTATATATATATATATATATATATATATTTCCCCCCTATTATTATATATTATAATATACATACATAAATTTTTTTTCCTCATTGTAAGAGACTCATATGACTGCAATCTGAACAAGCTTCATGTCATAGTCACTTTTCTCATTGCTGGGACAAAATACCTCAGACATACATCAAAAAGAAGGAAAGGTTTATTTTGGATCACATTTCAGTCCATATTCAGCCAACTCCAGGGCAAGATGGCATGGCATAAGAACATGGAGGAGGAATAGCTGTCACTTCCAGGGGCCAGGAAGCAAAGATAATCAAGAGGAGAGCTGGGAAGAGAGATAGAACCTTCCCATCATGCCCACAGTGATGCGCCTCTTTCAACGAGGCCCCACCTCCTAACAGCAATCAGCTATAATGTTCCTGTAACAAACCTCCCCCCCTCGATAAAGACGCATTTACTCAGTGTCACAATCATACTGTTACACTTACCAGTTAACTTCCTCAGTGTAAAAATATCTACATTACAATCCTTTGTTGGAATACTTTACACTTCCTACAGAACAGAAACTAAAATAATCTGTTACACAATTATTTACAAATACAGTCCTCAGTAATTTCTTTGCCCATACATGAGTATTGTCTAAAACATGATTTTTTTGTAGCATTTTGGAGGTGGTAGAAGCCACAGTGGTAATTATAACAATCAGTCTTCAAGTTTGGGACCTGTGAAGAGAGGAAATTGAAGCAGAACCTCTGGTAGGTAGCCTCACCACTGTGCTTGGCTGAATTCAGAAATCTGTTGTAACCTGTAGGTTCTCTGTTACTTCTCCTGGCTCTCCTCTCTGCCAAACTGTTTCTGGCAGTAACTAAAATATTCTGCCACTGCAATAGCTACTGCTGTTGCTGGAACCATTATAACCACCTTGGTTTTTTAGTTTGGCAAAGTATTGTCCTCTACACCATAGAGGCCAGAGGTTCTGCTTCCATTTCCTCTCTTCACAGGTCCAAAACTTGAAGACTGATTGTTGTAATTACCACTGTGGCTTCTACCACCTCCAAAATCACTTATCCCAAAGAGTATGTTGCCATTTTGAGTTACTAAAACTCTTTGCGTCTGCTAATATGCAGTGAAATTTGAGCTTCTCTAAAGATATAACAATAATAATAACAATACTAACTTTCATTAAAAGTTTGTTGTATGCCAGCTATATGTAAAGTAATTTACATGTTGTGTTATTTGATTTTTCTGAAAGCTCTGTGAAGAAGATACCATTAGCACTTATTCTACAGGAAACATAGGGAAATTGTCCAAGATCACACAACAGTAAGTGAAGATTTGAATCTAATTTTGTCTGACTCTGGAGACTGCACTTTAACCACTAATAGGAATAGGAAAACATAAGAAATTTTAAAATAAATGAATCTTCTAGAAATGCTTCTTGGGCATTATGCAGAAATTGAAGTGAAGAAGAGAAATACTGCAAATAAAGAGGCCATTGTGACTGCTATGCATTTGGAACTCGAGGAGGAGATGGATTGCTGAGTATGTGATTCATACTTGTATCCCAACACTGAGGGAAGCTGAGGCAGGAGAATCAACAATTTGAGGCCTGCTGGGGAATCTTAGCAAGATCTTGTCTCAAAATAAAAAGTAAGAGCCAGGCATGTTGGCGCATGCATGTAATTTGGGAGTCTGCATGTGTTCTGGGAGTTTGAGGCAGGAGGATCACAAGTTTAAGCTCAGCCTGGAAAACCTACTCATTTAGTGAGACTAATTCTCAAAATAAAAAATGAAGGCATGGAGAGTTAGCTCAGTGGAAAGGCTACGGGTTAAATTCCCAGTATTCCCGCACAAAAAATAAAGAGCCAGGCATCATGGCTTATGTTTATAGTACCAGCAATATAAGAGGATCTCAAGTTTCAGCCTAGCTTGGGCAACTTAGTGACTTAATGGAACTCTGTCTCAAAATAAAAAAAAAAGTGCAAAGTATATAGCCAAGTGCAATGACCCTGGGTAAATCCCTAGTACCACAAAATTAATAAATTATGTAGTTAAAGAAAAATATAAATGGCTGCGGGTGTAACTCAGTAATGGAGTGCCCCTGGCTTCAATCCCCAATACTCCCCAAATAAAGAAGAACACTGGTATAAGATAGAAAACTAGGCCAGGAGTGGTGACACACACCTATAATTCTGGCACTTGGGAGGCTGAAGCAGGAGGATTGTTGTGCGTTTGAGACCAGCCTGGGCTACAAAGTGAGCTCGAGGCCAGACTGAACTGCATAGTGAGACCCTGTCTCAAAAAGACCAAAAAAAGAAAGGAAGGAAGGAAGGAAGGAAGGAAGGAAGGAAGGAAGGAAGGAAAGAGAAAGAAAGAAAGAAAGAAAGAAAGAAAGAAAGAAAGAAAGAAAGAAAGAAAGAAAGAAAGAAAGAAAGAAAGAAAGAAAAAGAAAGAGAGCTACATACCCACTCCAGACTTGGAACTCCAGTCTGGTTTAACAGACTACTCCTCTTCCCTGTCTCTCTCCTGCCAGAGAGAAAGGCCTGACACAATATTAATCACAAAGGAAACAATATATTTAATTACATAATATTAGGGATTATTGGGGGCAGCACTGGGGATTGAACCCCAGCCTGCTCTACCACTGAGCTACATCCCCAACCCTTTTTTGGAGACAGGGTCTCACTGTCTCAAAGTTGCCCAGACTGGTTTTGAACTTTGTGATTCTCCTGCTGCAGCCTCTTGAGTAGCTAGAGTTAGATGTGTGCCAGCACACCTGGCAGTATTAAATTTTAACTACACAAAATATACACACTAACTTAGAACACTTGAGGGATTACCTATAAAGGAAGGTAGGAACAAATAAATATGGTCCATTTAGGGATGGATGTCTTTTCACCATAGTTACTAGTTAACAATGGTAGGATTTTATTTTCTCCGTGTTCCGCTTTCCTCTGTTTTATACTGTTATGACATTTTTAGAATTCTTTAAAATGCATGCAGTGCATATGAAATTTTCTCAAGATTATGGAAAGAATTTAGATTTCTGGCAGCTGAGGCACTTGAAAATTTCCAGTTGTCAAGACTCTCGGGAGCTCTCCAGGGTACTGGACTACTTCTGATCAATGAACCAGATCCTTGTATCTGCTGATCTAGCGGTCTGCCCTGACTCTTGCCCTTCTGCCTAAGCTATTTCTTAAAGCAACTTAGTTCCCTGAGTGAATTCCCAATCAGCTTTCTCTATTAATTTACGCTGATTACTTCCTGGCCTTTTGGCTAAGATCAAGAGTAACTTTATCTTGATGGCTTCAAAATTTATAGAACCAGTGATTTTCTTTCCTTTCAACATCTTCTGTTTCATTCCTATTGTTACTAGCATTCATCAAGTCATTTAATGGTCCCACTGAATGTAGACAGAAGTATAAAATCAAAAACTAAAATTTCCAGGAGACAAAGAAGAAAAATCTATGTGGCAAGTTTAGCAATGAGTTTTTAAATGCAGTGCCAGAATCACAATCCATGAATAAAAATATCATTAAGTTGAAGTTCATTATAGTTTAAAGCTTCCCAGGAGATGAAATAAACACTAAAAAAAATCCAATACCTTTTCCTTTCCTTTTCTTTTTTTTTCTTTTTGAGACAGGTTCTCTCTATGCAGTTCAGAGTGGCCTTGAGCTCACTCGGTAGCCCAGGCTAACCTCGAACTTGCAATGATCCTCCTGCCTCAGCTTCCCAAGTGCTGGGATTACAAGCATGAGCCACCACGCCTGGCCCAATACATTTTCTATATACCAGTAATAAACTAGCCGAGAAAGAAATCAATAAAATAATTCCATTCACAATAGCATCAATAAAAAATGCCTAGAAATCAACCTAACCAAGGAGGAAAAAGAAATTGATCAAGACAGCAGAAGATGAACAGACTTTTCATGTTCATAGATCAGTACAACTAATTTGCTTCAATAGCCATATTTCAAGAAATTCGTTCAATAATGCAATTCCATTCAAAATTCCTATTATATGCAGAATTATGACCAAATGAGTGATTATTGTTGTTTTAAATTAGTAAATTTTGAGATAGTTTGTTACATAGCAATAAAGACTGTAACAACATCTTTAAGGCTCTGTTTCACCTACTGTTAATTAGAGATAACAATACTACCTATCAGATTTGTTGGCCAGGCATGGTGGCACATGCCTGCAATCCTAGCACTTGGGAGGCTGAGGCAGGAGGATCGTTGTGAGGATCATTGCAAGTTCGAGACCAGCCTGGGCTACAAACTGAGCTCAAGGCCAACCTGAACTGCATAGCAAGACTCTGTCTCCAGAAGACAGATTTGTTGTAAAAATAAGTTAAACAATGCCCAGCACTAAAGCACTATGAATAATTTTACTGTCCATCTTCCTTGCTATAACATAAGCCTTACGAGAGTCAAGACTGTTTTGTGATATCTCTATTGCCTAGAATAAGGCTCTATTACACAGATTATCAATCGATGTTTGTTTAACTTGGTGTGGTGGCACACCCCTATGATCCCAGCACTCTGGTATAGAGAAATACAAAGCCTATGATGCTGGTACTTTGGTTCAGACTGTGGGGTGAAGGGTGTCTGGGAGGTACCCAGTTCTGTGTAAACAGGACCGCAGCACAGGCACAATCCTCACTACCCCAATGTAAGTAACTTCTGTAGCCAAGGTCAGTGCTTGCTGGGGTAAATAAGTTACATAACCACTGTCCTTACTGGCACAGGTTGTAAATGCAGACTAAGTGACCGGGCGGACTGCTGTGAGGAGGGGGAGACTAAGCAGCCGGAGGACAACTGCAGTGGATTATATAGTGGCTGGGGACTGGGGCTAAACAGATGAACTATGTTCAACAGTTGAAGAAAGGGTGTTTAATCCAGCCCACCATTCTTTGCCTCTTCTTCAGGCTGCCTGAAGCCCTAGCGAATCTCCCTGTTATGGTTGATACATTGTGTCAACTTGGGGAATCTGGAGGTTTAAGTGAATGATTCAGCAGGAAGCTGGCATGCTTACTTTGTAAACATCCTGAGCCTGTGGAAGAGGAAGGCATGGAGATTGTGTGAGAGGTTCACGACCCCTGGGTGGGGGTAGGCTCTTTACAATGTAGGGGAGGAAAGGAGGCTGCTTGCAGCCATTTCTCCCTCTTGCTCTGGTTGTTTTTGCTGTGCTCTGCTGCCATGAAGAGTTTGCCCTCTGCCATGTGCCACTCTGCCTCAGAATCAGCCAAGTACGGACTGACACCTCCACAAACTGTAAGCTAAATAAACCTTTCTTTCCTTCATTTTGGGTGTTGGGTATTTTGTCTCAGCAATGAGAGAAAAGTGACCAAGACACTCCCCTATCTGAACTGGTGCAAAAACATCTGGGAAACCAAGGCAGGAAGATCACAATTTTGATCTTACCCTGGACAACTTAACAATAGAAGACGATTCCGTCTTAAAAGTTTTCCTTTTTAAATCCTGGTCACTAGGGAGGTAGAAGCAAAAGTATCCCAAGTTCCAGGCCTATTCCAGCTTGGGAAACTGACTCTCTCAAAGAACAAAACAAAGCAACTCGCAGCATTGTGAGTCATCAGGCCTTAGTAGTTCAACCAGAGACATTTCAACTTCAGATTTCACGGTGGGGTCAAGCCAAGGCCGCTAGCTTTCTTCCCTTCCTGCACGGGCATGGATTCCAAAAGGCTTCATAACAAACTTCCTACACAATAATTTCAATCTTAGAGTCTTCTTTCTTGAGATCTCTACCTCTGGAAAACTCACTGCCTTCTGAATTCTTGTTCAGACCCCTGGTATGGTCAGTTGTAACCAGTTGAAAACATAATGGTAAGTGTAGAGATAAAAAGAAAGCATTATATATGGGTCAAAGCTGAAGTAGCCCCAGAGCCGTAAGTTTGCAGGGTGATTAGATTATGGGTGTGCTATGGTGGATTTGCTGTCTGGAGGTGCGTCTGGTTGGAAGAGGCTGGTCACCGAGGGTGTGACAGGGGAGGGTTTATCTCCCTTTTTGGCTCCTCCCCAAGGACATTCACTCCCTTCATTTGTTATCTGTTCTGCCCTCAGATATGATTAAAATATTTTACTGAACGTAACAAACTCAGGGCTAGGGACAGCGGTAGGCTTTCCCACTTTCATTTCTGCAAGGTTGTGATGTTGACATGGGAAATTTGATCCAAGGGTTCAACACAGGTCAGACATTTTGCCAATAAAGCACAGGCAAGCTAGGGACAATCAAACTTGCACAGTAAACCTTTCCTATAAGGGAAGTGAGGATGGCCTAGGACCAGGGTTGATGTAGGATAGAGTTGAAGAACAATGCAGCCATAAGGAACCGTATCTCCAAGCCCAAGGGGACAGACAGAGCCTGGTACAGGTTATGTTTATATCCCAGGTTAGAATCAAACAACAGTGATGTCTAGATAGGAAGTGTCTAAAACACACTGTTGTCATATGTGACTTCTAGCGCTTACACCGTGTCTAATTTTGTTACCTGAGCGGTTGCATGAGTCTGAGTACATTCATCCTTGTCATCATACTCCAGGGTCTAGTTATTTCATAAAAAGTGACCTGAAGATGGAGGGTCTATATTTAATTGTAATAATATTGACCTCATAACTTTAGATATGGAATCATGTCAGTATCTGTTGCAACTAGGATTAGGAATTAACCAACAGAACAACTTACCAGGATCTTTTCTCTCTCCAACTTTAGACAGATTTTTATTAAGCTATTCAACATAAGACTTCAATTTTATTGAAATCTAGAAATATATAAAACATTGTAAATAAATAACATTAGTAATGTCTCAAAACTAGCATTTTGCATAATCCATGTGTTTTCTCTCTGCCTCTTTTTCCCCCAGCTGATGGTGTTATTATTATGTATTTTATAACTTTTTTTTAGTGTTGAGAATAGAACCTATGGCCACAAGCACTAGGCAAATGCTCTATCATTGGGCTATATTACAAGCTCCCGCGTTAGGATTACAGGCAGCCATTCAAACTTTTTCCCATAAGTTTGCACACACTTTTTTATCACTAGGATTTTATGACTTCATATTTATTATGCCGTGGTTACTATTAAAATTTCTAAAAACGTATTGCATATGATGGTTTCTTACACCCTGTTCTCATATTTTTTTTTTTTTTAGTTTGAATCTATACTCCCAGGAAGATTTTGCTTTACAATTGCACAGTTTTTGTTTTTAAAACTTTAGCTCTTGAAAAAAATTTAAACAAGTTATACTACACCGTGATTGAAAAGAAGTGCAAAGGGAAGCCGTAAGTATCAGTCAGTAACCACAGCTGACAAGCTGGCTGAGCTGTACTTCCTTGTAACTTCCTGAGGTTGGACTCTGTTGTTTAGGCTGAGGAATTTTATGAGGGATGATAATTTATGCACAGGTTTTATATTTATTTTCCCAAGCGTTTACTTGGACTTTACAGTGAACTCAGTGTGAGTGATCAGTATATTAGATTTCCCAATAATATGACAATTACTGGTTTGAATTTTATTTTATTTTATTTATTTATTTTTTTTTTTGCGGTACTGGGGACTGAACTCAGGACCCTGTGCTTGCTAGGCAAGCACTTATTCCACTGAGCTATATCCCCAGCCCCTGAATTTTATTTTAAAGGACCAGTTGCCATGGTGTTTCTTTCTATGTGAGTCAGCTGCAGTGTACAATGTCAAGAGAATACATTGGAACCAATGGCTCTGAGGATAAAAATTACCCATGTACACATGGTGGAAAGAGTGGTCACTTAAATTTGAGATATATAAATACCATAACTACATATTTAGAGCTGTAAAGGGAGGATGGATTTCTTCAGTAATCCATGCAAATAAAAAGAATGGAAAAAAAATAAAAAGAATGAAACAGGAGCTGGGGATATAGCTCAGTGGAATAAGCGCCTCCCTAGCAGGCGCAGGGTCCTGAGTTCGATCCCCAGTACCGCAAAAAAAAAAAAACCAAAGAAAGAATGAAACAATCTTTTCTATACATTTTTTTCAGAATCCCAATTACTGTAACATGAGAAATTTTTTAAGGTTAAAAATTCACAACTGCCTTTAGGCCATCAGCTTATAGCTGAATGCTGCTATCCATTCAGAATATTTAGTATTTTACAGACAATAATCACCCTGTTTAGCATATTTTGAATGCTTGGGAGCTTTTCTTTCACTTTAATTTTTCTTTTGGTTCTAAGGATCTTTTGTAAAAGGCTTTCTTTGTTAGCAAATACCCATTCATTATAACATTAATTTTTCCTCTATCTTCACAAAAGCAAAAATACAAATGTACAAGCCAATAGTTGTCTTGACAACATACCTTTCCAGATTATAAAGTATTGATTTTACTTCAAGAAAAATATTAAAAATATAATGCAAAAACAAAATTTACTTATAATACACATAAAGATTAACATTTTGGCACCCATATGCCTATATAAAATGCCTCCTATAAAAGAAAGAAGGGACTGTGACATGGTGGCAATGGTGGCGCACACCTGTGATGTCAGCACTCAGGAGGCTGAGCCAGGAGGATAACTATGAGTTTGAGGCCAGCCTGGGCTACATAGCAAGTTCAAGTCTAGTCTGAACTACAGGAGACCCCGTTTCAAACCAACCAACCAACAAACAAAAAGGAACTGTGATGTCTCTTGTGGTCTAGACCTTAAATATCCCCCCAAAGACTCATGTGGTCACAGGTGGGTCTTTCAGAAGGTGATTGGCTCATGGAGGCACCATGCTCATGAATGGATCCATTGATCAACAGCTGAATGGGCTATTAGGAGGTGGGGCCCATGGGGAGGAGGTGGTGTACTGATGGTAGGGGGCGCCTCTGGATGGTACGTCTCCCCTTTGGCTCTCTTGCTCTCTCTGTTTCTGGGCTGTGGGGTGCACAGCATTCCCCCACCAGGCCCTTCCGCCAGGCCATTTCCTCCTTGGAGCCAGCGAACCAGGCACTGAACCCTCTGACACCGCGAGCCAGAACAAACGCTTTCTCTAAATTGTGTACATCAGGCCATTTCTCCCGGAGATGGAAAGGTGACCAAAACAACATCTGTGGATTATTTAAATTGGATGCAGGGAATAATAGGAGTGGGGTTGTATACACTTGTGAATATTTTCTTTTCTAATACTTGTGTAGGAAACCATTGGTAAATTGCTCCATGAAACCAGAAGTAAATACAGAAAGAAATTCTCTGGAAAAGATTTATAAATTTAAAAATTTTAAGCAATCTCATTATCAATATATGTATCTCTTAACCAGACATGATGCTGGTATACATCTACAGGCCTAGCTACCTAGGAAGCTAAGGTGGGATGGGTACTTGGGTCCATGAGTTAAAACCAGCCTAGGCAGCAGAGCAAGACTCTGCCTGCAAACAAACCAAAACCAAACGAACAAATAGAAAACAGAAATCGATATATCGCCCAAGTGAGGAAGAGTATCAAGAATCCCAATAAATCAAAACTTCAAACCTCAATACTTTTCCTTTGGGTTTTCTGCGAAAGTATTTACTGATTTCTCTTGCTCTGCTGAGTCTTTAAATAATAACTACAATTTCCTTTCCACAGTCCTTTTACTTTTCATCTACTAATCTACTCTTCCTAAAATAGGTTGTCTAGTTTCGTATTTCACATCACCTGCTTCATTATTTCCTCTTCTTATCTCATTAAAGATACCCACTCCCCCACTGTTCCTGTCTTGGTTGTCTATCTAGTGTCTGTACCCAATTTTGCTTTCCACTTCAGATGACTGTGCTGTATTTTTACTTAGCTCTCTGCCTTTCTTCTTGCTCTTTTCTCTGTCTGGAAAGGCCTTGCTTCCAGCTCGTCTTACTAGTATCTAACTCATCCTTTAAGGGCTAGAGTAAATGATGCAGGTTTAATAAGGACATTCCTGACACAGCCCTTGCATTAATTTACCATTTGCTTATAATTATCATTGGAGCTCTTAAAAAGGAAAAAAAAACCCTCAGAAAACAAAACAAATCACAGGCTAGCATCTAATTAATCATCATTAGTTATATATTTTATTTATTTCTTCCACTAAAATCTTTTGACTTCCTAGGAGGGAGAAAATATGTATTACTCAACTTTGAATTGTCCTAACACCAAGTATACTCCTAGGAGCATTAAAGATAATAAATGGTTCAATTCATAATAAGCACACTTTGAGCAGAACTCTGACCTACTCTATTTTTCACAGAATGTGGGTTATGGTTGATACATTGTGTCAACTTGGAGAGTCTAGAGGTTTGGCCGAGTTACTCAACAGGAAGCCAGGGTGCTTACTTTGTACACATCCTGAGCCTGTGGGAGAGTAGGGCATGGAGACTGTGTGAGAGCTACACGCCCCCTGGGTGGGGGTAGCCTGTTTACAATGTAAGGGAAGGAAAGAGGTTGCTTTGCTGCCGTTCCTCCCTCTGGTTGTTTTTGCTGTGCTCTGCTGCCTTGAACGTTTGCCCTCTGCCTGCCCTCTGCCGTGTGCCACTCTGCCTCAGAACCATCCAAGTATGGACTGAAACCTCCACAGACTGTAAGCTAAATAAACCTTTCCTCCTTCATTTTGGGCGTTGGGTATTTTGTTTGAGCAATGAGAGAAAAGTAACCAAGACAGTGTGTTAAATTGAATTGAAACATGGATGGGATTGGTGTTTGCAAGAAGCATTTTGGAAATATTAAATTTTATAATTTAATGTTAATAAACTTTCAATGTTGAATAATATATTTCCTGGTACATCATCAATAAGCATCCAATTTAAAATATGATTTTTTTTGGTATCAGGAATTGAACTCACAACCTCACACTTGCCAGGCAAGCATTGCCACTTAGCTATATCCCCAGTTCTAAAATATGATTTTGAGTCAAGCATGGTGGTGCATGCCTATAATCCCAGCACTAAGGAGGCTGAGGCAGGAAGTTCAGTACAAATTCAAGATCAGCCTGGGCTACATAGTAAGTTTAAGGCTAGCCTTAACTATACAGCAAGACCCTGTCTCAAAAACAAAAACAAAATATATATGTAATTACATTTGTGAATGTATCCTAGAGCACTTGCCTTGTATGCACGAGGCCCTGGGTTTTGAACTCCAGCACAGCAAAAACATAAAATATAATGAAAAGTCATTTGTAAGTATGAAGTTATACTTTTAAAAACCATTTGAAATGCATAAAGTTTGGTAATACAAATTTTGAGGTATCAACAAAAAGATTGTCTCAAAATATGGAGAATTAGGCTGGATGTGGTGGCATATGCCTATAATCCCAGAACTCAGGAGGCTGAGGCAGGAAGATTGTTGTGAATTTGAAGCTAGCCTGGGGTGCATAATGAATTCAAGGCCAAGCTGAACTATTTAGTGAAACTCCCCCTCTATATACACACACGCGCACACACACACACACACACACACACACACACACACACAGAAGTAAAAGTGGAGACTAAAACTTCATTAGTGTTTATCTAGAGCTTTTAAGGCAAGAGTACTATAACATGAGTTGCTTTGGTTTTGTTCTTATAAAAGCAGGGTTTCCAGATTTCCATCATGCCCTGAATATTTGGTCATTAAGACATAAATAAAACTGTATATGCTGCACAATCACCTAATTATATTTATAACTTGTGCTACAAGGACATACATATTTTAATTATCAGAGTTAGCATGCTTAGAGATGGACAATGTTACATAGACTATGAAACCTATTACTAAACATGAAATGAAGGAAGGCTGAAGCAGAATATCAAGATCAGCACCCCTAAGTCCCTCTCTCTCCACCTCCTTTCCTCTAACAGTCGTTATTTTAGTGCCAGGCACTGTACTAGAAGCTGAGCATACAGAAATAAAAAAGCCTTTGTAGATCTACCTGCCTTGTTAAGTGAAGAAGAAGGTAAACAGTTATAAGTTCAATGCTATATAAATAGAAATAAGAACAAAATTGTGTGAAGAAGTAACCAGTTTAGCCCAGGTGTCTACTTAGCCTTTGTTTCCTTTGAACTAGCTGCTGCTGTTAGTCATCTCACATGCTATTAACTTTTTTTTTTTTTTTTTTTTTGGTGGTACTGGGGATTGAACTCAGGACCCTGCGCTTGCTAGGCAGGCGCTTATTCCACTGAGCTATATCCCCAGCCCCTGCTATTAACTTTTGTACCCAATATATTCTTGTTCCAACTTCAACTATCCTGACAGATTCTAGACTTATCTCCTTTTTCTTGCTCAAACCCTTTTCAGGCTGTTTGGACCGGCAGCTTGCCAGTCTCCCTAACTTTTAATAACCCTCTTTCTGAAACATGAGCTTGGAATATAGACTTCTTCAATATTTTAATCTTCAGAAGCCTTAAAAAAATATAGATTAATAATGGAGACCACTATGAAGCAGCCCTGAGCAGGACTTAAATTAACCAATTGGCTTTTTATGTTTACTTGTGGGCTTAGGCTGCTTGTCTGGAAGTGGGTGAAGGAGTCATAGTAAGTGAACCTCTGAGCCATTAATCCCTACTAAAGCTTGTAGTGGAGACAAGATCACAGCTAAGGACACATGGATCCAACCTCAACTAGATAAAGACTGTAGCCTCAGGCATCTCACTCCTGGGTGGATTAACTGAATACCTTACTTGGAGAAGTCCTTGAGTGGTTCCACCCTCCCTGAGTACTCCCCTCCCTGCTTCTGATAACTAAATAAATATGGGCCACCCAGAGAAGGTCCTGGTCTTAGCCCTGAAAGAATCTCAAATTCTGTGAGAGAGCTGTGATTCATTTTGGGGCACTGAAATCATTCCATGCACCTCTTTTTACTTAGCCTTCACTGTACTCTAGTTTGGGAGATTGTGGCCCTGATCAGCCTGCAATAACTAAGGGATGTTATTAACCCAACAGATTAGTACAGAATGCATATAGCATTTTGATCACTATCTTAGTAAGTGAACTGAAAATAAAATTCAAATGGCTGTTAACTATATGCAAAGAAGTCATGAAATTACTGCAAATTAAAGCTTTTTTTTTAACTTTTTTTTTTTTTTTTGCAGTACTGGGGATCGAACTTATTCCACTGAGCTATATCCCCAGCCCCCAAAGCTATTTTAAATAATATCCTGCTCTTCTCAGATAACTAAAAGGTAAAACTGTGACTATATTCTTTGTTGAGACTGTGAAAAAATTCTACTATTGGAAGTGCAAAATGTGTACCCCGATAGAGGGCATTTGGAGGGTATTACTACACTTATTCTTCAACTTGGCAATCTCACTTCTGGCAACTTGCCCTAAAATACATTTACATTTATACAGAATGACAAACTTATAAGAATGGTTGTTGAAGCACTGCTTATATTAGCCAAAGGTTAGAAAGAGCTCACCTGTCTACCAACAGAAGTTGTTACTCTTAACACTAATTGACATTTTGGACCAGGTAACTCCGTTGTGCCAGTGCCCAATGCCTGGCAGGATGTCTGACAGTGTCCCTGGCTTCCGTCTACTAGCTGCCCATAGCACCCGCCTCTCAACACCCAATGATTGCCGGTAATACCAACTTCCACTGTGGTAGGGGAACAAAACCCCTTTCATCACTCCGTGGAGTAACTATTGATTCATAGAGAAGTGGTTAAATAAACAATGACGTTCCTACAAGTGAAATACTGTGAAGCTGATATTTAATACATTAATAGGAGGGCTGGAGCACAAGCACCTACCTGGCAAGTGCAAGGTCCTGGGTTCGATTCCCAGTACCAAAAGAAAAAAAAAGTCAATACATTAATAGGAAATACTGATTGGATAATAAAAAGTATGGAAACAAGGGGAGAAAGGAAATTGCTGTTTTGATGATTACAAGAGGTGAAGCTATCTAAGGGCAAAGAGTGCTTCTATAAATTACAACAATATTTCTCATATAAATTAATTTACAGAAGGGGTTGGAAAGGTCATTGCACTTGATTTTAACTTAAGATTTTGTACTACGTTATTATTACTTTTTTTTTGGTACCAGAAAATGAACTCAGCACCTCGTGCTTGCCAGACAGTCCCTTGTGCTGCTGAGCTATATCTCTGGCCCATACAAATTCTTTTTTTTTATACCAGGAATCGAACCCAGGACCTTGTACTTGCCAAGCAAGGAGCTGTGCTGCTGAGCAGTATCCCCTGCTTTTGTACTACTTTGAACTGCTCAGAGATCTGTTCTACTATTAATAGCAGTTATGGAAGTTATAAAGTTACATTTTTCCAATTCATTCTGCACAAAAAATTGAAAGAAATAAGACTCCTGTTATTTATGGTTTAAACTATTCTCTTTTTTTCCCCTCTTTCTCTCTCGCTGGGTGGTTCTTTTACCTTCTCAACTTGATTGTAAACCTCTCTTATGGGGAAGGACTTCTAGGGGTCCTACGATGCAGCTGTCAGCTTGTATTCATGAACAGTTGATCCCCACATCTTTTTAAATTCTACTTTGAAATGTCTCTCATATCACATTATTTGTCTCCTAACTGGTCCCTGAGCCTATGTTTTGTCTTCTCCCTTCAAAGACTCTTCTTCCATCCAGTCCAGAGTTGTCTTTCTAGTATATGCATTTGATCATGTCATTCTTCTCCTTAAATATCCCTGATTCCCAGGATGAAAGGAACATTCCTGACTCTAAGGTTGGAACTTTCTTTTCCTGGGCTCCTATCTCCTGTTCCCCCTGTGCTGCACGCAACTCTTGTGCCCACTAGTCCTTATTCAAACGAACAGGCTCTTCCATAGACCTGGGTGTTTTTCAAATGTTTATTAGTATGTGTTTGCTGTACATAATGATTACATCTGTCGCATGTATATAACTCTTCTCAGTTCTTTTTTTTCTCTTGCCCTCCCTTCATGTCTACATTCCCTCCCCATTTGCAAAGGATTTTTCTATTTCATATTATCTATATTTTATTTTGTTCTTTAAGTTATTTATACTTTAGATTTCTTATATGAGGGAAACCGTGATATTTATACTTGTGTATTGGGGCTATTTCACATGGTCTCAAAGAGCATCCACTTTCCTAAAAGTGACTCAAATTGATCATTCTGTGTGGCTGAATTATCTATTACCTATCCATATATATATATATGCATTTTCGTTAAGTCCTGGGTTTTCTGTATGCTTTGCTCTCCGCTGGATAAATTTTCTTTCCTTATTTATGTGCCGACCTCATCCTCATCTGTCAAAGGCCGATTCGAATGTTCTAGATGTTAATCCAATTAGTGCCTGAGAAGTTCTTATGTGTCTCATTTTGTTTATATTTCCATGTTTCATTTGTTCACCTTGTGTTAATCAGATATTTAATTATGTTTCTTGATTTAAGTCTGAACTCCTTGAGAATAACAGATAATGTCTTTCTCCTATCTGTGTTATCGTAAAGCAGGCTCACAACTGGGAGTGGTGGAGCACACCTGTAATCCCCACTCTCAGGAGGCTGAGGCAGGAAGATCGTTGTGAGTTCCAGACCAGCCTGGGCTACAAGTGAGCTCAAGCCCAGCCTGAACTGCACAGCGAGACCCTGTCTCAAAAAGCCAAAAAGGAAGGAAGGAAGGAAGGCAGGAAGACAGCTCATTATATAGTAGGTAATCAATGATTAGATGAACAACACACCCTTTTGGTAACAGTCTCATTTTCCCATGCTTTTTCACGGCAGTTAGTCTATATATATCCATAAAAGTTAAAAAAACAAAGCCAAGGTAGGTTGTTTCTTTTTCATAAGTGTTTTTTCTTTTTCTATAATATCTAGGACCCAGAAATCATACTCACGGGTGTCTTGGAGAAGAATCTTCCTCATTCAGTCCCCACTCACCCAATTCTAAAACACTAAAGGAGGCTTTCAGGCTTGTCTGTACTGAAGTCATAGAGGAACTTTTAAATCCAAATTGATATCCTAGTTTTTATTTCATTTGAACCACAACTATGATTTGTTGTGACACAACAAAAGGTAAAAATCAAATGAAGTCACTATAATGGCTTTTAACAAAAAATAAATCTTTTCTTTCCTATCATTACTGGGCAGAGGTACTTGGCAGCGTCAGAGGATGGTTTTCCCTGGTCCTTATGAGCATGTCTGCTGTTTTCTATTTATTTCAGAGAAAAATTACTAATGTTCAACAGTTCCCAGGGAGTCAGTATTTTAGTGAAATTGGCCAGTGGAAATCCCAAAAGTTGAAGCATAATTCTCCATGTCCAGGTCTAACAGTGCTCTTTGTATTGAATGAAGTGTTTGTGTGTCAAGTAAAAATTTTTTATATTCTTACTTATTTAAAGTTAAAAATCCAGGGGCTGGGGATATAGCTCAGTGGAATAAGTGCCTGCCTGGCAAGCACAAGGCCCTGAGTTCGATCCCCAGTTCCGCAATAAATAAATAAATAAATAAAGTTAAAAATCCAGTTCTGATATGTATTTGATTTATACTCACTCACCACTCTGTAGACTGCTGAACAAGAACAGTCTCCATAATCTGTGTCTGCTGTGATACCATAGAGAGAATAAATACCTAACAAATATTCCTTGAATTACATAAATTGAAACCAGGGCTGGGTAAATAATCTGTGGAGGTCAGGAGGGAAAAAAAAGAAAATACAAGGTCCCTTATTTAAAGAGCAGAGGGCAAGTGCCATCTAAAGTGCTGCAATATGAAAACAGGCATGACAGTGCACATGTTTAATCCCAGAATTCGGGAGGCTGAGGCAGGAGAACTGTGAGTTCGGTGCCAACATGGACTACATAACAAGACCTGGTGTCAAAAAAATCAAAAGCAAAGACAAAAAATAAAGTACTAAAATATGATGTGGGGATTTAGTTCAGTGGAAGAGCACTTGCCTAGCATGTTCAAGGCTCTGGGTTTAGTCTCTAACAATAATGATTATGATGATAATAAAGTACTGAAATATAATTTTATGGCAGCATTATTCATAATATATAAAAAGTGAAAATGACCCAAATTTCCATCGACTGGCAGATGGATAAACAAAATATGATGTATCTATACAGTGGCACAATACCCACATAAAGGTCTGAGAAGCACATATGTTACCACACAGATTGGTCTTTAAATCATTATGCTAAATGAAAAATGCTAGTCACAAAAATTTGTATGTGATTCTTTTCATATTTCATATGAAATATCCATAACAGAGAAATCTAGAGACATAAAATAGATTCACTGTGGCATAGGAATAAATGAGGTTAAATGGATTTCTATGGGTAAGGGAGTCTTATCTAAAGGGTTCAACCTTTCTTCATGAGGTGATGAATATGTTCCAAAATTGACTGATAGTTGGTACTCGGTGCCGGCCGGCGTTCCGCCTGATTCTGTAGTGCTCAGGGTCCAACGACTCGGCTCGGTGCCCGCCAGCGCACAGGTGGGCAATATGTCGCGGCGGCGGCACAGCGATGAGAACGACGGGTGGACAGCCTCATAAAAGGAGAAAGACCTATGATGCCAGCGAAACTGAAGATCACTTGGAATCTTTAATATGCAAAGTAGGAGAAAAGAGTGCCTGCTCTTTGGAGAGCAATCTAGAAGGTTTGGCTGGTGTTTTGGAAGCTGATCTTCCTAACTACAAGAGCAAGATCTTAAGGCTTCTTTGTACAGTTGCACGTTTGTTACCTGAGAAGTTGACAATTTATACGACATTAGTTGGACTTCTGAATGCCAGGAATTACAACTTTGGTGGAGAATTTGTAGAAGCCATGATTCGTCAACTTAAGGAATCGTTAAAGGCAAACAATTATAATGAAGCTGTATATTTGGTTCGTTTTTTATCTGATCTTGTGAATTGTCATGTAATTGCTGCCCCATCAATGGTTGCTATGTTTGAAAATTTCGTAAGTGTAACTCAGGAAGAAGATGTACCTCAGGTATGACGGGATTGGTATGTGTATGCATTTCTGTCATCTTTGCCTTGGGTTGGAAAGGAGTTATATGAAAAGAAAGATGCAGAGATGGACCGCATCTTTGCCAACACTGAAAGCTATCTGAAAAGACGCCAGAAGACCCATGTGCCCATGTTACAAGCATGGACTGCTGATAAACCACATCCACAAGAAGAGTATTTAGATTGCCTGTGGGCTCAGATCCAGAAATTGAGAAAGGATCGCTGGCAGGAGCGACACATCCTCAGACCTTATCTTGCCTTTGATAGCATCCTCTGTGAAGCACTACAGCATAATCTGCCTCCTTTTACATCACCTCCCCACACCGAAGATTCAGTGTACCCGATGCCAAGGGTTATCTTCAGAATGTTTGATTATACAGATGATCCTGAGGGTCCTGTGATGCCAGGGAGCCACTCAGTGGAAAGGTTTGTGATAGAAGAGAACCTCCATTGCATCATTAAGTCACACTGGAAGGAAAGGAAGACCTGTGCTGCACAGCTGGTGAGCTATCCAGGGAAGAACAAGATCCCCTTGAACTACCACATTGTTGAGGTGATCTTTGCAGAGCTGTTTCAACTTCCAGCACCCCCTCACATTGATGTGATGTACACAACACTTCTCATTGAATTGTGCAAACTTCAGCCTGGCTCCCTACCCCAAGTTCTTGCCCAGGCAACTGAAATGTTATACATGCGTTTGGATACAATGAATACTACATGTGTAGACAGGTTTATTAATTGGTTTTTCTCATCATTTAAGTAACTTCCAGTTTCGTTGGAGCTGGGAAGATTGGTCAGATTGTCTGGCTCAAGATCCTGAAAGTCCCAAACCAAAGTTTGTAAGAGAAGTTTTAGAAAAATGTATGAGGTTGTCTTACCATCAGTGTATATTAGATATTGTTCTGCCTACCTTCTCAGCTCTGTGTCCTGCAAATCCAAACTGCATTTACAAATATGGAGATGAAAGTAGCAATTCACTTCCTGGACATTCTGTGGCCCTCTGTTTAGCTGTCGCTTTTAAAAGTAAGGCAACCAATGATGAAATCTTTGGCATTTTGAAGGATGTACCGAATCCTAACCAGGAGGATGATGATGATGAAGGATTCAGTTTTAACCCTTTGAAAATAGAGGTTTTTGTACAGACTCTGCTACACTTGGCAGCCAAATCATTTAGCCACTCCTTCAGTGCTCTTGCAAAGTTTCATGAGGTCTTCAAAACTCTAGCAGAAAGTGATGAGGGAAAGTTACATGTGCTAAGAGTTATGTTTGAAGTCTGGAGGAACCATCCACAGATGATTGCTGTACTAGTTGATAAGATTATTCGTACACAGATTGTTGACTGTGCTGCAGTAGCAAATTGGATCTTCTCTTCAGAGCTATCTCGTGACTTTACTAGATTATTTGTTTGGGAAATCTTGCACTCTACAATTCGTAAGATGAACAAACATGTTCTGAAGATCCAGAAAGAGCTAGAAGAAGCTAAAGAGAAACTGGCAAGGCAGCATAAACGGCGAAGTGATGATGATGACCAAAGCAGTGACAGGAAGGACGGGGCCCTTGAGGAGCAAATAGAAAGACTGCAGGAAAAAGTGGAATCTGCTCAGAGTGAGCAGAAGAACCTTTTTCTCGTCATATTTCAGCGTTTTATCATGATCTTAACAGAGCACTTGGTAAGATGTGAAACTGATGGGACCGGTGTATTAACGCCATGGTACAAGAACTGTATAGAGAGGCTCCAGCAGATCTTCCTGCAGCATCACCAGATAATCCAGCAGTACATGGTGACCCTGGAGAACCTTCTTTTCACTGCCGAGTTAGATCCACATATTTTGGCTGTATTCCAGCAGTTCTGCGCTTTGCAGGCCTGAGGGTCATTTTTATTTTCTTCATGTCTGGATTTTTTTTAAAAAGATCCTAAAGTAATTTGTCTTATTTTTTGATGGTTTGGCTGCTTGCTTTCTTGTAACAGCATTTACTGCTTACAGGAAATGGGGAGGACAGTGAAGAATATAACATTACCTTTAATTTCCCCTGAAAAAAAAATACTTCTTCATGACAATGTGACAATGACCTTGATGTATTATATATGTGACAGATACAACTTTTCTGTGATTAGTTTGGTATTTTTTCTCTTTAAGGCACAAAACAATAGATTTGAGCTAGTAAAACTATAGGTCAAGTTATAAAGTAGTGAATAGAACTGATGAGCTTACTACCAGGTAGCACAGCTTTTCACAGCTCCTGGATAACCTAACATGACTGAAATAAAACTAAAACTATGTTTTTTTAAAAAAAAAAACAAATAAAAAAAAACAAAATTGACTGATAGACTTTGTGAATGTACTAAAAATCATTGAATTATACACTTTAAATGAATGAATTGTATGGTGTGTGAATTACATTTCAATAAAGCTGTTTTTAAAAAGCACTATAATAAAACATTTTCATTTCTTTAAAAGTCTTGTTCTAGACTTTAAATGGTATTTTGAATAGGTATATGTTTATGATACATAATAATTTTCATTTGGGGGAATTGGTATATATATATATATTATCTTTATCATTTGGATCATCTTTCCTACTCCATAATACTTTCATTTGCTACTTAATATTGCTCTAAATAAATAAATATACATTTAAAAGTATCTAACATGAGTTCATAAGGCTAGTTTTATTTTTTCTTTTTTTTATTTTAAAAGTAAAAGCACAAAACCATATTAACAAACAGACACGAAGTAGCATCAGAAATAGTACAATCAAAACTGATTTACAGGAGCTGGGGGTATAGCTCAGTGGCATAAGCGCTTGCCTGGCAAGTGCAAGGTCCTGAGTTCGATCCCTGGTACCGGGAAAAAAAAAAAAACTGATTTACAGACAAGGTGACATGGACTCAACAATGGTTGTTGCTTTACCTATTGATATCTTCAAAGTGTATATTCATGAACACAAATACAGACATGCGAAATTGTTCAAACAATTAATCATCTCAACAACAGAAAAAAAAAAAAGAAACTGGAAAGCATTAACAAAGAGTCACAAAGTAGTACAATAACAGTAAGATCAGAATTGAGTTATAGACAAAGCAACAGAAAACCAACAATAGTTGCTGCTTTGCATATTGATATCTTCGAAGTGTGTGCTCAGGATAACACATACAGACATACAAGATTGATCGAATAACTCGTCATCAACTATTCCTTAGCATTAAGTGATATAATACAATAGTAGAACCATACTAGCCCTCCTGCACATATGTATATACATATATACATACATACATTTTTGCCTCTTTCTTTTCTCCATAAGGCTAGTTTTAAATTGAAGTATCAAAGCATTTAAACTCATGCAGAATCACTGCAAATGTACATTTTGTATGTTTTTGCTTATACATTCACATGTATTTTGTTCTTACTAGAACAGTAAAAACACTACACAAGCAACTCAATTGCTTCTGCTTCACATTTTGATATACACGTGTTAGAATAATAGCACTACCTTCAGCTGACTGGTGAGTGAGGAACAATGGATAGGAAAATGGACAGGCTGTTACCCTTCCCCTTCACTGTTTGTCCAAACTCACAGCACAAGTGCTGGCTAACATGAGGAACAGCATGAGTAGGAATGAAGGAGTCCAATATGTTTCTTTGATAGTTTGTATTTCTTACAAAGCTATTGCTTTCAAACAAGACCCAAATCCAAACAAGATTTTGTCTGAATGGACAACATGGCCTGTCAAGACTGTCACGCCCCACTTAGCGGTAAAATGCTGCTCTAATCTTGTATTTGCTTTGTGCCTAAACTCTCAGGGAATATGGAGCTACTCTGGAATTCTGTATTGAAGAGAAGAGAGTGCCCTCATATGAAAGTGTTGGGGACCACTGTGAAGGAGCTCTGAGCAGGATTTAATATTAACCAATTGGCTTTTCACATTTACTTGGGAGTTGTCCAAGGCTTAGGCACCTTGTCTGCAGATGGGCAGCTAATTCATAGTAAATGAACCTCTACGAGTCACTGGTCACTGCTGAGGCCTGTATTGGCCTGTAACAGCTGTGATGCCTCAAGGACAAGGTGACCGCAGTTGAGGAAGCCTGGCTCCCATCCCTATTAACTTCAAGGAAACTATGGCTGCAGGCATCTCAGCCCTGCTGTGAAGGCCTTCCTTGAGGTAACATAGTTCTAAATTAACATAATATTACTTGGAGGAGTCCTTGAAAGGATTCCCAAGACTTTCCCAGATTCCTGCCCAGATCCTGCATTTTCTTCAGTATTCCCCCTCCCTTATTTGTAAACCTAATAAATACGGGTGACCCAGAAGAGTCTTTGGCTAATTCAGAGAATATAGAAGCTGGAAAAGTATTAGTCCCTCCTGGAAGCCCTGAAATCATATTCCATTTTCTCATGTTTTATTTACACCTTCGTCCGTCCCTTCTCTTGGGAGATTGTGGGCCTGATCAGTCTGCAATAACTTAGGATTATTTAGCCCAGTTTTTATTTAACCCAGTCTTCTATATGAAAGACTGATAACTTTTGTACCCTGAGCCTTCTATGCATGGGGTCTTTCTGATTGCTGAAACACTCTCAAGCCGTCTTTCTTTTTGTCCCTGTACAAAGTGCTTGGTTTCTGTTTAACAACACTGATCTTGTCAACAGCCACAACTCCTTTGACCCCAACTTTAATTCTTGCTGAGATAAAAATTAAGTTTTTCACATTTTTCTACTCTTCTTTTTGCCCCTGATTTTTACTATGTATAACTCTGGCTAAAAGCAGCCAGCAGTACCCATGCTATCACCTGCAGTTGGGCTGCCTTAGAATTTCCTCTACCAAATCAATTGTTCCACTCTCCTTAATCTCAATCTCCCACAAAATCTTGGGGCATGTGCAAAATATAGATAAATTTTCCACCAGAGTATAACATACATTGTTTCTACTCCATTTCCCATTGAAATAGTTATTCCCAACCGAAACCTGAGCCTGGCCTTGACTATCTACATGTCTATCAGACCAGCTCTGACCAGAATTACCTTTCAGGCTTTGTTTGCAGAATGCTAAAATTTCTCTAGTGAAGGCCTAGAGAAAACATGCAAAACCTTTCTGAAGGTCTAGAGAAACCTCCAACCCTTCCCAAACTCTTTCCACAAACCAGTTCCAAAGACTTCTAAACCACATGTTTAAACAGTTACAGCAGGCTGGGTGTGGTGACACATAGCTGTAATCTAGCACTTGGGAGGCTGAAGCAGAATGATCACTACAAGTTCAACACTAGCCTGGGCTAAAAAGTGAGTTCAAGGCCAGCCTGAACTGCATACTGAAACCCTGTCTCAAAAAGAAAAAAAAAAAAAGTTACAGCAACTCCATTTCTCCAGTACAAATTTTTTGTATTAATCAGCTTTCCTGTCACTAAGACAAACACCTGAAGCCCACAATTTAAAGGAGAGGAAGTTAATTTGGCTCACAGTTTTGGGGTATTTAGTCCATAGTTGGTGAACTCCAGAAGCATCATGGCAGAAGGGCATAGTGGAGCTGAGCTGTTCAGTTCTTGAAGCAGCTTGGAAACAGTTTGACAGAGAAAAGGGTCAGTGACCAGATCTAGACCCTAAAGTCCTGCTTTAGGGACCCACCAAGTTACAGCCAGAGTGTGTTCCTCTAATCCCTGGGGCAGATCTCAAAACCAATTACTTGGATCCAGATATGCATGCAGTAAACCATGAGAGCTCCAGGACAAAGCTGCTCTGCCTCCCAGCCCCCCTCATAGCATATCATCAAAATAAATGACAAAAAAGAGAGTTTGTAAACTGAAATTGCAGATGTTCAATAATAGTATTTCACATACTGCTTTTTATCCACATCTAACTTTGTGGCCTTAATGAATAAAGATTATTCATTAAGATTATCTACATAGGTTGGCTAAGAGAACCTTTTAAATAAGAAGTTATTTAAATACTATTTAACCAGAAAAATACTTTTATCAGTTTCATGTTGCTAAAGCACAGCCAATTTCTAGGTTATTTTATAACTATCATCGTAAGAGGACCTCAAAAACATTAAATTTTGAACAAAATAAAAGAGTCATTTTGAAGAAAACCTGGGCTAATAGATGACTAGATGTAACTGAATACAGTAAATTCAACTACAGTAAATTCAACTACCTTGGTTCACAAACTTAATTCATTTGTCAATTCTGGTCACAATCCAAATTGGTCATGAACTGAATCAAATTTCCCCATAAGATTCAATGTAAATAAGGTTAATCCATTCTGAACTGTATGCATCTTTTAACCACAAAAATATGAAACAAAATACAGTACAGTATGAAGAGACATACTAATCTTGCTTGAGATGACTTCTGGCATGGAGGACAAGGAGCAGAGTTAGGAGGAGGTTATGATCTGGAGGGAGAGTCCCTCTCCAAATTAACAAGGAGATCCCCATCAGGGGTTTCCCATCTTCTTTGTCTCTTAGCTGTAGTAGAGGACATTGAAATATTTCTTCCGGAACTCTTTGAGGGTCAAGGATGTCTCTTCAGTGACATTAAAACACCTAGTGAAGAACACCTTTGTGTACAGCTTCTTGAAGTTGCAGATCACTTGCTGGACAGTGGGCTGCAGAAGAGGTGTTGTGTTGGGTAGGAATTTGACATTTATTTGTTTATTTATTTATTTAGCCTTTTTGAGATAGGGTCTCACTATGTAGTTCAGGCTGGCCTTGAGCTCACTTTGTAACCCAGGCTGGTCCCGAAATTGCAACAATCCTCCTGCCTTAGCCTCTGGAGTGCTGGGATTACAGGCGTGCACTACCACACCTGGCTGGAATTTGACCTTCATGAAGTCATTCTCAGCATCCGTATCATCCACCAAGGCTTTCCTTCCTTCCTTCCTTCTTTCCTCCCTCCCTCCCTTCCTTCCTTCCTTTTCTCTTCTTTTTGAGGCAGGGTCTCACTGTGTAGTTCAGGGTGGCCTTGAACTCACTATGTAGCCCATGCTGGCTTCTAACTTGCAGTGATATTTCTGCCTCAGCCTCCCAAGTGCTAGGATTACAGGCATGCACCACCACACCTAGCTAGAAAGATATTTCCTAGTGGTGGGTGTGCACACTTCTCTGCAGCCATTCCAAGAACAATGGCCTTGTGATCCAAGGTTTTGCAATAGCCACCCACATGGCAGGCAGTTGGCCTTTTTCACATTCTGTTCCTTGAATGCACAGGAGTCTGAGAATGGCACACCATTAGTGGCTTAATTTTAAAATCTGTGCTTGTGCTCACACACAACAAAGTGGTCATCTGCCTTTCATGGGCTTGTGCCCCAGCAGTGCCTTTCTCCTGCATTTCATAGGTTCTGTTCAGCCCTGTTTCATCGCAGTTGAACAATTGTTGAGCAGCGTATCTGTCTGCCTTCATGGATTCTGTGAATTTTTTCTTTTAGGCTCCTACAGCAGCCTCATCAGACCTGGAAGCCTCACCAGGTCTTATCACAGTGCCCTTCTCTTGCAGAATTTATCAAACCACCCTCTACTGGCTTTAAATTCATCACTTATTGCCCTTGTAGTGGGATTTTCTTGCAGTAAATCACTGTAATTTCCTGGCTTTTTCACAGGTCATAGCCTCACTTGTGCTATCACCTACCAGCTGTATCTTATGCAACCACACTGAAGTTTTTTCCCAGAACCTCTCCCCACACTTGCCTTAACATGGCCGCTCTTTTGGCCCCATCAGCTCCTTTGATGGCATCTTTATTCTTCAAAACAGTTGTGATTGTTGACTTCATCATCTTGTACTATGAGACCAGATCAGTCACATGAATACCGTGCTCATGGTTTTCTACAATTCCTTTTTTTTTTTTTTTTTTTGAGACAGAGTCTCCCTCTGCAGTTCAGGCTGGCCTTGAGCTCACCTTGTAGCCCAGGCTGGCCTCGAACTCACAAGGATCCTCCTGGTTCAGCCTCCCAAGTGATGGGATTACAGGCATGTGCCACCACGCCTGGCTGGTACAATTTCTATCTTCAATTCAATAGTTATCTTCTTCAAAACCTTCTTCTTACCATTCTTGTTCTGCACTTTCTTGTTCCCTTCATTATTGCTCAGCACATTCTGGTTCTCTTCATTACTGCTCTGCATATTCTGGTCACTTTTTTTTTTCTGGTCACCTTCATTATCACTCTGCACTTTCTTTTTACCACCAGGCTTGCTCTGCACTTTCTTTGGAGCCATAGTGGATTAAATAATACTGTACAGTACCGTATGTGCTAAGAAGCACGCAAAAAAGCTTCACAGCAAGCGTGCACAGATCTGTCTCTACAAGGGTATCGTATTTCAGTGTTTTGAATTTTAATGTCCAGAGTTTATTTGTAGTGTACATATGGTGTTCAGTGTGAATATTTCCTACTCTCTGACCAATTGTATAGATGCTACATGAAAAGATTTCATTTACTTATTTTCTAGATTAAGATTTCCAAATTTCCCTATGAATTTGTCATTACATTTCCAAATTTATTTATATACCATTAAAACCATATACCTGCTTTTTAAAAAAAAACTTACTTTAATTGTTACTAAGTTAATGCACTTTTTTCACTTTTCTAGGCCCCTGTTCTTTTGTACTTATATAAAATTAACTTTTGTTGTCTTCTTGTGTCATAACCCTTGAGAGCAGAACAACACACACTTTTGAAAACTGCATGTGTGAATTGTATCCCTGTGCAGATGGTTGATATGCTACAGATTGGTAAAGCAGGGGAAACATGGGAAACACAGTCTCAGATCAATTTTCACCTCATTGTCCAAGCAGAGTAATCAGAAAGCCCAACGGAAGCCAGGCCTGGTGGTGCATGCCTGTATTCCCAGCACTCGGGAGGTTGAGGCAGGAGGATCATTGCGAGTTCGAGACCAGCCTGAACTATAAAGTGAGCTCAAGGCCAGCCTGAACTGCATAGCAAGACCCTGTCTCAAAAAGACAAAAGACAAATAAAAAAACAGAAAGCCCAACGGGGATCTTTTTCTACATTAACAACACTTAGTGCATAAAAAGATATATTGACTTAATTTTAAAAAATAATGGTGTATCCAGTTTGATTTGTGAGAAAACAATTTAAGGCCAGGAAAAATATTTTTAATATTGTCTGTCAAGCTGGGCGTGGTGGCATATGCCTGTAACCCCAGCACTCCCATCCTCCCGAGTGCTGAGATTATAGGGGTGTGTCAGGACACCCGGCTGAAGATTATTTTTTGGAAGACCATTGCTCTAACCCCTGAGCTAAGGAGCCACCTGAGGATTATTTTTTTTTTATTATACATTATTGGTTCAGCTAAACTTTTTTTTTTAAATTTTATTTTAAAGACAAAAGAATGGAGACATATGAACCAGAAAAGCCATAAACAATACAGAAAATACAAAGTTATACAGAATATAGTAGGGAATTAGAACTGGATGTTGTATTACATAGTTATCTTCACATTAATTAATACAAAAACATTAAAGGAAATACCAAATTATAGAGAAGATAGTAGGGAATTTGCACCGGATGCTGTATAATATAAAGTTATCTTCATTTCTGCTAATACACAAAAACGACTGAGGAAATACAGAATTATAGAGAACATAGAAGGGAATTAGCTCTGGATGCTGTCCTACATAATGTTACCTTCATCTTTGTTACTCAGTTACACAGATGATGGCCCTTTTGATCAGTTCGTGTTTTCTCCTCCCTCATCTCCGTTGCCCTACCACTCAATCAGTTATCTTCCCCCATCAAGGAGATCATAGTTTCAACAATT
>PVLD010016517.1:0-44764 GCA_004027595.1 Dinomys branickii | reverse complement strand
CTACTATCTTATCTATAATTTGGTATTTCCTTTAATGTTTTTGTGTTAACTAATGTGAAGATAACTATGTAATACAACATCCAGTTCTAATTCCCTACTATATTCTGTATAACTTTGTATTTTCTGTATTGTTTATGGCTTTTCTGGTTCATATGTCTCCATTCTTTTGTCTTTAAAATAAAATTTAAAAAAAAAAATAAAGAAAGAAATCACCAGCAGACTGACAAGAAAACCCACAAATTGTAAAGAAATCCTAACAGGCTGTCCCTCAGACAAAGGTCTTCTATCTAGAACATACAAAAGAAAACATGAACCTGTCCAAATTCAAAGACCTAATCCAGAAATGGGCATCTGAGATGAATACACACTTCTCACATAAAGAAAAACAAATGGCAAATAAATATATGAGAAAGTGTTCTACATCTTTACTCATTTGAGAAATTCAAATTAAAACAACATTGAGATTTCATCTCATCCCAGTAAGATTGGCCAGCATTAAGAAATCATCCAATAATGAATGCTTGCAAGGCTGTGGATAAACAGGAACTCTTCTCCACTGCTGGTGGGAATGCAGTCTGGTGAAACTACTGTGTAGATTGGTGGGAGATTCCTCAGCAAACTAGGTCCAGAGGTCCTATTCAACCCAGCTATTCCCCTTCCGGGTATTTTCCCAGAAGATCTGAAAGCATCATATCACCACAATATATGTGCGCCCATGTTTGTAGAAGCTCAATTTGTAATAGCTAAATTGTGGAAGCAACCCAAATGTCCACAGAGGACTGGATAAAAAAACTAGCATTTTTATACAATGGAATATTACTCAGCTATAAAGTAAGACAAATTTGAGGCTTTTATAGGCAAATGGTCACAATTAGACACCATACTCATAAGTGAAATAAATCAGAGGTACATATGCAAGCAATGTATTGTATCACTACTGTAAGGAATATAAATTAGGAAGTATGGAGGGAATCTACTCAAAAATAAAGAGCCAATGGGATGAGGGGAAAGAGAAAAAGAAGAAAGGGACAAATATGTATGTATGTATGTATGTATGTATGTATGTATATGCAGGATGGTTAACATGGTGCCACTATTGACTTATGTTGCTTTATGGTAAGGAACAGTTAATGATTGGTTGTTTGATCAAGGTTGTATGTCTATATGTGTTTTCCTGAGCATACACTTTGAAGTTATCAATATATAATAGAACAATCATTGTTAATTCCCTGTAACTTTGTCTGTAATTCAATTTTGATTGTACTGTTCTTGTGCCACTTTGTGTCTTTTTGTTAATGTTTTCTTTTTTATATACTTTTAAAAATAAAAAAGACTTCAAAACAAAATGATAAGAATTAACAATGGTTATGTTACATATCATTTTCAACAAGCTTTCCAGGATTACCAGATGTTTGAATGCAAGATTGATCAAATAATTGAAGAGAATAAAATGTAATGAAAAAACATCAGAAATAATACAGAGCTTCACCAAACAAGATGGTAGCAATTCAATGATGGTTGTTATATTGAACATAGTTTTCTTCGAATTAGTTGTTCAGATTACCAAATATAAGTATGTAAAATTGGTCAAGAAAAAAAAGAAAATATTAAAAAATAAATTTAAGCATTAATTGTTCCCTTCTTTCAACCAATAGACATCAGCAGTAACATTATCCCAGCTCTCCTTTATATATATATTTATATATATTTTAACTTCCTTCTTTCTTCCTTTCTCTCATCCCAATTGTTCCTTCCTTTTGAGCAATTTCTTTCACTTTCATAGAATCTACTGTACCATTTGACTTTATTTACTCTTTCAGGTTCTTGCACTAGGGAGACAATACAATGTTTACACATGTGGGTCTGATTTATTTCACTTCTGAGTATGGTCTCTAGTTGCATCCATTTCCCTATAAAAGCCTTGAGTTTATCTTTCTTTACAGCTAAGTAATACGCACTTGGACATAGGGGAAGGCAGAGAGTTCATGAACACAAACCAAACTGTATGGGAAATACTTCAAAAAATCAACAACTGGGATCTCATCTTATTGAAAAGTTTTTGCACATCAGAATAAATCACCAACAGAGTAAAAAGAAAATCCATGAACTGGGCAAAAATTTCATCCAACTGCCCTCAGACAAAGGACTTCTATCTAGAACATATAAAGAATTTTTCAAAAATCAAGCCCCCAAATTGAAAGACCCAGTCTAATAATTGGCATCTGAGATGAACACACATCTCTCACATAAAGAAATATAAATGGCAAATAAATACGTGAAAAAACATTCAACATCCTTAGTCATTCAAGAAATGCAAACTAAAACAACACTGAGATTCTATCTTACCCCAGAAAGAATAGCTGTCATCAAGAAATCAACCAATAACAAATTCTGGAGAGACTGTAGGCAACAAGGAACCTTACTCCGCTGTTGGTGGGAGTGTAGATTGGTGAAACCACTGTGGAAATCAGTATGGAGATTCCTCACAAAACTAGGCTTAGAGGTCCCACTTAATCCAGCTATTTCCTTCTGGTTATTTTTCCAGAAAAACTGAAGACATCGTAGCACAGTGATATATGTGCACCCATGTTTATATATATATATATATATATATATATATATATATATATATATGTACAGCACACTTTGTCATCGCTAAATCTTGGAAAGTACCCAAATGCCCATCAATGGAAGAATGGGAAAAAATCTCACCCTTTTCCAAGAAAAATTCTAATTTATCTTTAAATAGTGAGTTGGTTAACAGATAACAAGCCTGAAATTAAAACTAAGAAATCTAGAATTCAGTCCAGTTTGTGGTGGATTGTTTTTTATGAGACCCTATATAATTCATTTCCAAACTAGGAGTAGTTGCCTGCTTTGTATTTGCCTCGATTAAGGTAAGTTTTTGGTGGCATGTCAGGATGTGTACAGACTGGGCAAAAACTAGGTTGGCAGTATGGACAGAAGTTTTGGAGTGAGCCTTTTGGGATTGAATTGTTATACCAGGTATTTCTCCCTGTGCCTATGTCTGATACCTCCTATGTAAAACAGGTAGATAAAAGAACATATTTCTGGAGCTCTCTAAAGGAGAAATATCAGGGCTGGGGACATAGCTCAGTGGAATAAGCACCTGCCTGGCAAGCACAAGGTCTTGAGTTTGATCCCCAGTATCGCCAAAAAAGAAAAAGGAGAAAAATCTTTAGACATCACTTAGTAGCATTTCTATTAGTATTCTAACTGTAGTTTTAATAGGAATTTTGTCAATCTCTTTTAATTTCTCAACAAATTTCAAGCTGCATTACATGGCCCCAGCAAATGACTAACACATAAATCTCTGGGAAGACTTCAATGCTGAAACAATTTTAATAGATGAGAACCATTCATCACATTTACAAAAATCTCTTAAATAATGGTAAACATGAAACTGGCACAACTATCTTCAATACTCAAGTGAAATAGCTGGCATTCAAAAGAAAGTATGGCTTTTTCCTCATAAGAGACCCTTAACTTTCAACTAATTCTTCTAATCCAACCTATGAAAAAAAACTGTCCTCCAGCTCTAGATCCCATGGACTTCAGAAAGAATTTAACTTGCTTATCACATTAAGTCATTCTGCTCCTGTGTGAATCCACTGGAAAGCAAGCATTCTATATGCATAATGCAAAGTACTCTTCACTTTTACACAGCAAACTCTCAGCAAAAGAAAAAAATCTTCTGGTAGTGTGCTTTGACGATTCTTATAATTTGCGGTGATGTTTTCATTACAGTGTGTCACACAGGAAGCCACAAAAGGATTAGACATAGACCAACTCATCCACATTTCTTCCAGCCAGCAATCACATCGCCGCCCGCCAGCACCCTTAACTTCCCTAGTGCCAACTCTTCGATTTGCTCTGCAGTACGTCCCCCTAAGTTCATTACTCCCCAGAGGCACTGCATAGGCAAAAATGCCATTATCTGCATTTTATTAGACTCTGTGATTTGATCCTTTAGAAATATCTCAGCCTACAACAAGATTAATGTTGCATAAGGCAAAAATATGCCAGTGGGATTTTGAAAACCAGAGGAAGTTTAGTAAAGATGGCAGGAAAACAGTAACCTGGAGGGGGAAAAATAGATCCTATAAAAATTGGATCAGTTTTATTCCTATTACAGTTTTATCCCTTACAGTGTAGATTTTGAAAATTTAGAAACCATGTGTATTTCATCCAAACTTGAGCTTTTGGGGAAAAAAATTCTTGCAGTTTTATTGGATTAATAAAAACCAAGGAGTATGTTTGCTGACATAATGGAAAGGCCACATTAGAAACTTAATATTTGATTTTTTTTTCTTCTAGCTCCTGAATTGCTTTTTGGAGTTATAAATATCCCTAATATTGTGAAGAGTAAAAACAATATTTTAAAATTTTTCATCTGGTCATCAATTAGTCATTTGCAATATTTCTTTTAATTAATAATATTTCATTTCAATGATTTAACTGGATGCTATGAGGAAATTTGACAGGGCTGTGAATTTTTCTTAAAAATTTCTCTTCTTGATGTTCAAAATTGGGCTCCTGGCTCCAATCTAGACGTCCTGGATATTCTTCCAACAGTGTTCCCAGACTTCTCTGCTTGCACTCAACCTTTTTAATAAAACTTTTTCCAAACTTCCTCCTTTGCTATACTATCTGAGTGATTTCATTCATATTGATTATTCAGCTATAAATCAACAATATCAACGTGCTGTCCCCAACCAATCTCGTGTACTGCAGACTCAGTTTTTAACTGATGAACAGTCTTCAACTAAGATACTGTATCATTTATGGATTGAGCTATCAATTTGAGCAATTAAGAATGGTGTGAACTTACTTTTCCATAGATAGATAGGTAGGTAGGTTGGTAGGTAGATAGATAGATAGATAGATAGATAGATAGATAGATAGATAACGAATACTGCCTTTTCTCTTCACATACTGGCTTTTCAGAGTTATATCCGGGATTCTACAGACAGCATGTTTCCATAACTGGACATTTTCTTCTTGTTGCTTCCCATAACACCTTTTGAAAAACTACTTTAATACTTTTACCTAATAAAACAATTACTCATTCAAATGCTCATAACTGCCAATTACAGGAAGATTTTAGTGCTTAATGAGCTCGGTTTATTTTTTTAAAATAAATCCTGTATTGTTACTATCCAAATCAGTGCCTATGGTTGGGGATATAGCTCAGTGCCGCAAGCGTCTGCCTGGCAAGCGTAAGGTCCTGAGTTCAATTCCTGTATGAAAGAAAAAGTAAAACAGTGCCTAGCACAAAGGAAAAACTCAATGTTGACAAATGTATCACTCAATTATGTAATTTATAAGATCAACTTGTTTACCTTCCCCTTTTTCACTGTTACAGTTCTTTAATTCAGGAGGCACACACACGATTTTCTCATGTATTCTTCATTCATCTCATAAACACGCCTCCTTAAACTTGCATTTCCAGTAATATGGTTGGTGCATGGTTCAGAGACTTTGGAGCATAATGACTGTATCGCCATAGAATACTCAACGGCATGGATGGGGCTGAAGAATGGCCCAAAATTATTTCTGTTTCACTCTCTCAGAGAAGATGTCTTTGAGCTTATCAGCAAGGGCTCCCACTAACTCTTAGCACCAGTTTCCCCAGATGGAAGTGGGATTCACAGCGCTGGCATGGTTGATTCCCTCGATTCTCCTTCTCGCATGATCCAAGACAAAATTTCTTAGCTGCTGCTTTTAATGCCACGCGTGCCCTCAAAATTCTTCCTGCAATGCCAGTTACAACCTTGGAGAATTAACAATCATTATATAACTTCTATTATTCAGGTACTTTTAAACATTACTTCAAACACATTGGAGATACGTTAATGAATAGAATTGTGACTCATAAGGATATGAGAATAGCTCTCAAAGCTTTACAGTCTTATCAGAATAATTTCCCCAATTTTAATCTTTTTTTAAGTTTTGTTCCCTTGGATATTTATTCATTCAACAAGTATGGAGAAATTAATATATGCCAATCACTCTGATATAATTAAGATATATATGACATGTATATAAATTGAAATAGGTATTGCATATGTTAGTATTCTAAAATAGCACATTTAAATCTCATTCTCATGAGGCTTAGATTCTATGAAGACAAACAGTACACAAAATAGTTAAGAAAAGAGCAACTAAGTTAAACAACCAGTATTAGGCATGAAAATTATGCAGAAAAGAGGAAATAAAAGGGACATGGTAGTGTTACAGAGAAGATATCTCCAAATACATCACTCAAATATGACATTTCAGGTGATGACCCAAAGCAAATCAGAAAGTAAATCATGTAGATACCTAGAAAATTACACCGTAACAGTGACAGTGCGGTATATTACAGAAAACACAAGCAAGCCAATGGTATCAAAGCTGAAGTGGACAGGTGACAGATACCAGGCTTGTAGTAGCAGGAAAGAGGTTGCGGGAAACAGGAGAGATGATAGGTTAGGTAGTCTCTCATAGATCATGAGAGAATTTTGACTCTATGAAGGCTGGGAAGCTATTAAAAGATACTGAGAAGAAGAAACACTTGTTCTTAAGTTTTGGCAGGAAAATTATGGCTGCTGAATGGAGAAAAGTTATAGAAAGGCAAGGTGAAGGCAGGAAATCTACAGAGCATTGTAATAACCCAGCCAAGAGAGAATGGTAGGTCTAGATAGCAGAACTAGGACAAGTTGAATTATGGATATTTTCTGAGTGAGAAGGCAATTTATCTCCCAGATTGGATGTACAGTAAGTGCCCAACTTACAAACATTCAAGTTGCAAACTTCCACAGACACAAACAGACCTCACCTTACGAACACTCACAGATGCAAACAAATCATGGAAGTAGGTCGTGTGTCTCCCAGGCACTGTCACAGTTGTGCTTGTGTGTGCTCACTGCACAGTGTGATACTGTGCAGTAGGTCTGTACAGTCAGGCACTTCCTGTACTTTTATGTATTTTTTATGCTTTACATTGTATATTTGTGCCAAAGGTATATGAGATTCATATTGTCAGTCTTATGAATGAATCCAACTTCGTTCATAAGTTGGGGGTTCGCTATAGTATTTAACAAGTTAGACACGAAACATCAGGTCCACATCCCTAACATCTATAGTAGCATGGTCAAATTCATGGAACAGTACTGAATCTTTCTTCAAACTTCCGCTCATTTCCATAGCGAGTCCTTCACAAAGTTCTAGATTTCTCAGCTATAAAATATTTTCAAATCTCTGTCGCATACTGACCACTCTACTTGCAGAGCCTCGTGATTTCTTATCTCACAATTGCAAAAACCTTTTAAAGGGTCCCATGTTTCTAGTTTCTATTGTCTTTAATTCGTCCTCCACAAGGGTAACAGAACAGTATTTCCAAAGCTCAGACCTAACTGTGTGTGTTTAAATCTCCCACAGAGGAAATCTCAAAGGTCTTACCTTCCCAGCCTCACCGTTCAAAACTCCTGCCAAGATGACCGCTAGCCATTTTTCAAAGCTTCTGTGTCCTTGAGTGTGTCTGGCTTCGCTCACTTTTTACCCCATGCTTGTAATTCACTTTGCTTTAATATCATGTTCTCTCTGACCCATCCTTACAGTTCTATTTTGAGACCATGACCCCTGTTTTCAGACACATCAAGGCAGCTAGGACTCTTGCTAATGGATGGTGGTATGGCTGTATCCTATTCTATGCACTTTATAGAATGCTTGATAGGTGAAATACACTCAACAAATTTAAATTCCTATCCTCAAAACATGTGCTATGCCCAAAATATGTTTTGTACCTTTCCAAGCTTACTTTGCCCTGGGCTAACACTTGGCCATTCCAGTGGCTGCTCTTTAAAGTTATGCTGTAGCAACATGGACATATATACCTGTCCAGCTGCCACAAGGAGAAATTATTCCAAGCAAGAGCCTAAAAAACGGGAGCAAATGGCCCCTTCTCAATCTATTTTAGAGCATGAATCATCTGTCAGTAAATAAATGACTTAACAAACTTGTTCCTCTAAACTGCCACATTTCTCATCCCTTTTGCTTATCTATTTTAAAATTCCTTTACTGGTTTTTACTTCTGTCTTAGTAGTAATGTCCTCGTTATGACTTGTATCTAGATGTCCTTGTATGTTCTTGTATTTAGATACCCCCTGGAAAAGCCTTGTGAGGTCATAGGTGTGGTTTTTTGAAGGCAGCTGGATTTAGGGTTTGTGCTGCTGGGATCGTTTCATGGTATGATGCTAGAATTGAGGCCGACTAACCCTGAATCTGACTGCTACCTACCCTAAGGGTAGGTAGCCTGGATACGACATATGGGATAGAAAGAGGGTCACTGCTTGTCACTTGTAGCCTTCTGCTTGTTGCCTTGTTGCCTTCTGCCTTTTGTGTGCTGTGAACTGTTTCTCTGTCACGCCTCCCTGCCATGTGCCATGCTGCTTGGAGCCAGGCATCTATGGACTGAAACTTCTACAAACCTGAGTCAAATAAATGTTTCCTCCTTTAACATTGGGTGTTGTTTATTTTTGTCTCAGCAACAAGAAGAGTAACTAAGACAGTCCTTAAATGCTACTGTTATGCTTTGCACATACCACTACTACCTGATATTTTGCAGATGTTAATAACTCTAAAACCTTAAGCTACTCCCTAACCTTTTGCCTAATGTCAAATGCAGTCCTCCCAACTCCCCATTATCGCTCACATCCCAAACAACGTGCCCTGCACTCGTCTGCCCACTTCGTCAGCAATATTCGCTTTGGCTGTCCTTTCCAATTATCCCTTTTTGTCTGAGGTAGTTCTCCACACAAAATACTGAGGCTACCATTTATGCTTCTCTTTAATCCATCCTTTACATCATAAGTAACAAATATTCCTTCAAAACTACCCTTGATCTTTTTGCCTCAACTTGAAATTCAGCTGTTACTATTTTGTCTCCTCAAGAGCAACCCACCTGGACCTATTCACTCCAGAGTCACCTTCTTCTTATTCATCTTGCCAATGGCTAAAAGACTAATTGGATGCAATAGTGCCAGCAGTTACTTTTGGGCAAATTCTAAAATCTCAGTAGCTCAACACACCAACATACACTCAGGGTATACTCCAGTACAGATGTTTCCAGTAAAGCAATCCCTACTCAGGATTTCAAGATCTTTCTATCACATAGTTCCACCTCCTCCTGCCTCCCTTCAGCCAGCAGATGCAGGAAACATACCCACTTCTTCACTTTAACAAGGAGGTGACACACATCACTTTCACTAAATATCACACGGCAAAATTCAAAATCCCCCAACCACATAGATAGACTAGGAGTTTAGCCTGTGTAACCCAAAAGAGTAGAAAAGTAATTTTAGTCAATGTGTAGTGACCCTGCCGTATTCATCTTTCTAAAACAGGATTCATATTCTTGCCCTAAAATAAGTTGGAAAAGAATGAATTTTCAGACCCAGTTTAAGTGTCATGACCTTGATAATATGATGCTCTGGTGTTGGGGAGAAAGATAACTTGTCTGGAGTCCTCTCCAGTTATGCCATGAAGAGAGATGCCTTCTCCCTTATTTCCAAATCTGACCCTGAAGAATGGTCAATCTCGCGAATTTTTAACAGATTATTGAACCAAGCAAAGCAACTATACTGCTATGTGAGTCCATGGCAATATAGGTGTTTTCACTTAACATCACAAGGCTACTTGAAACAAAACAGCTCTACTGAGGGCTGCTAAGAAAAATGCCTATCAATTGACTATCACCTGTGGCCAGTTCAACCAACCACTTCATTTCAAACTCATCACTGTTGTTGTATTGACACCCAGTAACCTAAAATGAGATACACTACGGCCAAATCAACCAAGCAATGGTATGTTTACTCTGAGCAAGATGGCAGATACAATCAGGTTAGAACAGCCATGGGTTTATTATTTCCATTCAACTAAGCTAATAGAGGAATATTAGTGAAGAACTAGATCCAAGACTTACAATTAGGTGAATTCTACTCAGAGATGTCATGTGTGTGATTTTATTTTACAGAAGAAAAAAACTGCAAATCCCAACTACTTATTTTTAAAAAAGAGAAATTAAGTCAAAATTAGCCAAAGACAAACAGTGTGCAGAAGGAGATGTGACCCAGTTCACAGAAGCTTCAAATTGCCAGGGCCTTTTCTACCAGCACCTTTTCCTTAGAGTATCAACTCCACAATGTAGTCAAAACACTGGAAGTTAAGGGAAGGTAGTCTGAAGTGAACGTGACATACAGCTACACAATCGCTCAGCTGAATGAATGGAGTTACAGTGTTTCCAGACTGAAAGACTGTCACTCAAAGTGACATCTGGCCTTTGCTCGTTGGACAGTTTGTGCATGTAAGAGAAAAGCTCCTCCACTTTTTAACAGAAGAAAGAGCAGGTGGTGAAGGCAGCTATTGAACAAATTCTAATACCAGGAAAATTTTAATATTGAGTTCTACACTTTGTAATCCCAGCAGCATTGCAAATGAGAATAAAAAGAAAATAATTACGAGTACTAAAGAGAATAGAAACAAACATAACCTTATTTTTTAACTCAACTGAGACACTTTCCGGTATTTGTTGGTAGGAGGTGAGCAATAAGAACCAAAGTGATTTCCATAATTATACATCTCACAAGAAAATATTACTCAAAAAATTAAAGAATGCAAAGGCCAAGTTCTATGTATGTATATGCATATTCATGTCATATTTTTAAATCAGTTTTACAAATGAACATAATTTTATTCACAGAATTCATTCATACATGTTGACTAAAGCCCCCCAAGTTTGTAGTTAGTATAGTAAGTTACCAAAAACTTAGGTCTAGTTTACAAAGAATAATTTATTCAATAAGTATATATTGAATGTCTACTACATCACTCAGGGGTAGCTTTTGACCACTTGCCATAAACCTACATTGTTCTAGCATTAGGAAGTTAGTAGCAGCTATAACTACAAAATTATTATCTGATGGAGTTTACATACTCAGATTGTTTAAGCAGACAACAGGTAAGCAATAAAATATAAAGCGATCATTGCCATATAGAAAAATAATGCAGTCAAATTTCTTGGCCCATTTTAACTTAATGTAGGAAGCCATAGGTTACAGTTGTGAATAAAACAGTCAAAGACTTGGAAGTAAGGTGCTCATTCTATCAATATTTAGAGCAATGTACTGAAGGCAGAGAGAAAAGCCAATCCAAATGCCTGAAAAAGGAATGTACCTGATAAACTCAAGGAAGAACAAGAAAACCACTGTGGCTAGAGAAAGAATGAACAGTAAAGAGAAGTCAGAAAAGTAGCAAGGAAATTGGCTATGATTGTGCAGTTCTGTGAGCAATGGTTATTATGAGATGTGAAAAGAAGTGCTGCTCTTAGTTATGTTTCAAGTGGGTCATTCTGAGCACTACGTTGATAATAGATCTTAAGCAGCAAATGTGGGTGGACTACGAGCAGCTCAAAGGTAATTATAAGAGTGAAGACAAAAGATGTGGAAGCTTGGACAAGATGGTAGCAGGAGGGCTACGAGAAGTCAGAAGATTAGGAAATGCTTTGAACATGAAATCAACAGAAATGCTTCAAGGCACAGATGTGGCAGATGAGGAAAAACAAGAATTAAGAATGATTTCAGGTTTCATATTGCTTTTACTCATTCTGTTGTTTGCTTTTTTTAGCAACTATGTAATTATGTGGTTGGGTCAAGTTTTAGAAGAAGATCCAAGTGCTCTATTTTGAGCATAATTGGCTTAATTTTGTCTATTAAATATCAAAATGGACATGTTAATAGGAATTGGATATAAGAGTTTCTAGCAGAGTTTTAGTTTGAAGATATGTTTGGCAGTAGACAGTCTAAATGTGAGAGTACAGATATATCCCAAAGGAACCAGCACAGGTAGAAAACAAGAGTTTCAGGGATTCAGACTTAAATACTTCAATATTAAGAAGATAGCCCCTTTCCTACTTGCAAGAAAACAAGTTCTCTGCTTCATGTTATCTACATTTTATTCTACATTTTGATTTATTGATATTTTGGGTTTCTCATATAAGAGAAACCATAAAATGTTTAATCTTGTGTGTCTGATTTATTTCACTTATAATAAACAATCAAATAACATTATGGTTTCAGAAAATGTATTCATTATGTACTACAAATAAATACCACTAAAAAATAAAAAAAATTTACAAAATGGGACAATAAACAGGAATCAGGGTAGAAGATTAAAAGAAGTGACCCGTGTAACAGTAGGGACATCAGAAGATAAGTAAAAAATGTATTTCAGAAAGTAAGGGCTGACTTCTGGGAAGATGGCAGAGTGTGAATAGCAGAGAAAAAGTCTCTTGGAGATTTAGTGTTCAGACACTTAAATAGAGTGACATGAGAAAGAGGAGATGGAAGGAAGATATTCTCCAGGACCCAGGAAGGATCTGAAGCAAGGATTGAAGCCCACGGGGAGAGTGAAGAAAGAGACTTCAGTGAAGAAGGAGGTGGCAAGCTAAGCTTTCTCCCTGAGCCCTGACTCACTACATGGGAGAGGAGGCTCAAATGATGACTATTGGTGACCCAGTGGCCTCCACAGAGAAATGCACAAATGGAACAGAGCAGTGGACACAGTGAACTACAGTGGCTGGTGAGTTACTCAGGTACAGATGTCACCACAAGAGGACGATTGGCCAACAGTTGTCTTGGAGAAAGACCAACTGAACTCAAAACTCAGAAGAGCTGCAGGACGGCTTCCTCCAGAGACTAACAATGTCAGGGTGAAGCCACCAAGTTCAAGTCAGCACAAGATCAAGGAGCTGAATTCAAGTCAGTAGGGAGCTGAGTTCAAACTGACAAGAGGCAAGGTATTGCAGGCTGAACAAATCAGGTTTCAGCCTCACAGCCAGAAACCAGGATGAACTTCAGTAGAACTATAAGAAGTCTTGCTAGGATTATCCACTACCCTGTAGCTAGCTTGCTGAGATTCATCAACAGGCATCTAGACTCTACCCACTTTGTCTACAATGACAGCAAAAATACACCTCGAAGTGGATTTTTTTTATTTTCTTCCTTTTTCTTTTATTGTTTTTTATTGTTTATTATTATTTTATGAGTGTGAACATAGTTTTTAGGTTTTTATTGTTGTTCTGTTTTGTTCTTGTTTTTACTTCTTCCTTCTCTCATGCCTTTCTGCCTTCTTAATCATTTTCCCAAAGTTTGTGTAACCTTCCTTTGTCCTCCATCCTCAATTCTTCTTCTTCTTCTTCTTCTTCTTCTTCTTCTTCTTCTTCTTCTTCTTCTTCTTCTTCTTCTTCTTCTTCTTCTTCTTCCTCCTCCTCCTCCTCCTCCTCCTCCTTCTCCATCTTTCTCCTTCTCCTTCTTTCTCCTTCTCGTTTCTCCCCTAACACTTTTTAAATTTACTACCCTGAGAGTAAAACTCTCATATTGAGTTCTTATGTACTGTATACAATTTTCTAGATTATTTTAGGTTTTGTTTCATAACCGCAAATCTAATTCACATGGTAAAAGTTGGAAAATTAATAGTTACCACAGTTTGCCATTTTCTAGGCCATGTTTGATGCTATTATTATCACTAATTGTACTACTTTAATCAAGGTGACATAATTGTTCCAATCAGCTATTCTTCCTGGTAAGAATGAGACTGCCCACTACATCCTTGTAAAGGGAACAATCCAACAGGAAGAGATAAAAATCATAAATATATGTGTACCAAATAGCAGTGCACCCAACTACTAGAAGAAATATTAACAGACATGAAAAATCAAATGAGCACTAGTACATGGATAATTTCACAAACAGACAGATCAACTAAACAAAAATTCCACAAAGAATATCAGAACTAAACCAAACTTTTGAACAAATGGACTTAATGGATGTCTACAGAGTGTCCCACACATCAAAAGACACATTCTTCTCAGCTGCACATGGAGCTTTCTCCAAAATAGACCACATACTACCTCATAGAACATGCTTAAGTAAATGCAAAGGAATTGAAATTATCCCACGTGTATTATAAAGCCATAGTGCAATGAAATTGGAAATCAATGGCAACAGAAACCACAAGAACTTCACAAACACATGGAAATTAAAGACCTACTACACAACCAATGGGTAAGAGATGAAATTAAAGAAGAAATTAGACAGATTCTACAACTAAATGATAATGCCAATAAAATGTACCAGAACTTATGGAAACAATGAAAGCATTCCTACAAGGGAATTTTTTAACAGTGAATTCCTATATAAGAAAAATAGAGCAAGCTCAAATAAACAACCTAATGTTGAACCTCAAGGTTCTAGAAGACACAGCAAGTCAAACCTAAACCTTGAATGAAGGAGCCAATTATAAAGATTAGAAAGTGGTACAATGGAGACTAAGAAAACAGCACAAAGAATCAATGAATTGGGGCTGGGGGTATAGCTCAGTGGCATAAGCTCTTCCCTGGCAAGCGCAAGGTCCTGAGTTTGATCCCCGGTACCAGAAAAAAAAAAAAAAAGAATCAATGAATTGAAGATTCGGTTCCTTGAAAGATTAAATGAATTTGATGAGCCCTTAGCCAAACTTCCCAAAAACGACTCAAATTCATGCAATTAGGAACGAAAAGGGTGAAATCACAATGGATCCTGCAGAAATCCAGAAGATCATCAATACCTACTTTGAGAACCTGTATTCTAATAAGGTAGAAAACACAGAAGAAATGAATGCATTCCTAGGTACATGTGAATTACCAAAGCTGAATCAAGAAGTTATAATTATTGTCAATAACCAACATTAATAAATGTAATTTAATACATATAAACAAAGAAAAGTACAGGGCTTGAAGGTTTCACCGCTTAATTTTACAAGAAATTTAGAGAAGACCTAATGATGCTACTTCTCTTTAGTGAAATGGAAAGGGAAGCAATACTTCCAAACTCATTCCTGGAAGCAAGCATTACTCTCATGCCAAAACCAGAGAAGGAGTCAAACAAAAATCAGAACCATAAGCCAATTTCCCTAATTAACATAGAAACAAAAACCCTCAGTAATATACTGGCAAACATAATGAAGCAAATCATCAAGAAGATTCTACACCATGACCAAGTAGGATTCATCTCAGAGGTGCAAGGATGGTTCAAAACACACAAATCAATAAAAGTGATACACATATTAACAGACCCAAGGACAAAAAGCATATGATCATCTCAATAGATGCAGAAAAAGTGTTTGACAATGTCCAACATCCATTCATGATAACAACTTTACAGAAAATTGAAACAGAAGGTCTTTGTTACAATTTGATAAAAGCCATCCATCTGTGACAAACTAATAGCCCAAGTCTTACTAAAATGGACAAAAACTGGAAGCTTTCACTCTAAGATCAGTAACAAGAGAAAGCAGTCCACTGTCACCACTCTTATTCAACATAGCTCTGGAAATATTGGCAAGGGGAATTACACAAGAGAAAAAGACAAAAGGAACAAAGATAGAAAAGGAATTTGTTAAATTATCATTTGCAGATGACATCATACTCTACATAGAAGACCACAAAAACTCTATCAAAGGACTTCTACATTTAATAACCAAATTCAGTCATGTAACTGGACACAAAGTCAACACCCAAAAACCAATAGCATTGTTGTATACAAATAACAAACTCACTGAGAGAGGAATCGAGGCAACAAAGCCTTTCACAACAGCATCTAAAAAAAGGAATACCTAGGAATTGATCTAACAAATGAGGTAAAAGACTTTCACAATAAAAACTGTAGTATTCTGCAAAGGGCAATAAAAAAGGATATCAGAGAATGGAGCTATCCCTTGCTCATGGGTAGGGAGAACTCATACAGTGAAAATGGCCACACTTCCAAAACTGTTACAGAGATTTCATGCAAACAAGGTCAAAATATCCATAGCATATCTCTTAGAATCAGAGAAAACATTCCTAAAATTCTTTTGGAACCAGAAGAGACCTAGAATAGCAAACACAATGCTAGGCATAAAAAAAAAGGCAAGGCAGGGGACATAATGATCCCTGACTTGAAATTATACTACAGAGCTACTGTGATAAAAACAGCATGGTACTGGCAAGAAAAAAACAGACCTGAGGATCAGTGGAACAGATCAGAAGATGCAGAAGCAACTCCAAACATACTCAACCCCCATATCTTTGACAAAGGAGCCAAACATGTTCACTGGAGGAAAGATAGTATGTTTAATAAATAGTGCAGGAAAATTTGACTTTTCACATGCTAAAGATAGAACTAGACCCATACATTTCACTATGCACTAAACTAAAACTGAAATGGATCAAACATGTAAATATTAAAACAGAAACAGTAAATCTGCTGGAGGAGAGAATAGGTAGAACTTTTGGAGACAGTGGTGTAGGCAGAGACTTTACAAACAAAACCTGGATCATACAGGAACTACCACCAAAAAAAAAAAAAAACCGAGATTTCATCTTTAAAAAGCTTGTGCACAGCAAAAGAAACTATCAACAGAGTGAAGAGACAACCCACAGTGAGGGAAAAAAAATTGGGTAGCTTCTCCTCAGACAAAGAAGTACTATCTAGAATATATAAAGAATTCAAAAAATTCAGGATTTTCCCCCCAAATTTAAAGAGTCTGTCCAAAAATGGATATCTGAAATGAATAAACCCTTCTCAGATGAAGTAGAAATGGCAAATAAATATATGAAAAAATGTTCAATGTCACTGGTTGTTGGACAGATGCAAATTAAAATAGTGCTGAGATTTCATCTCACTCCAGGAAGAATGGCTATTATCAAGAAGTTAACCAATAGCAAATGCTGGCCAGGCTATGGGGAAAAAGGAACCCTTCCCCACTATTGGGGTAGTGTAGACTGGTGCAACCACTGTGAAAATCAGTGCAAGATTCCTCAAAAAGCTAAAACTACAGGTTTCCTTTGACCCAGGTATTCCTTTTCTTTATCTTCCCAAAAGAATTAAAAGCATCATAGGGATATATGTACACCCATGTTTATAGCAGCACAGTTTATAATAGCTAAATCTTGGAAACAGCCCAAATGCCCATCAACCATTGAGTGGATAAAGAAGATGTATTTTTATACAATGGAGTACTACTCTACTGTAAAGAAGAATATATCTGAGGCATTTCTAGGCAAATAGATGTACTTTGAGACCATACTTTTAAGTGAAATACACGTGTTCAAATATCACATTGTTTATCTGGTGTGAGAAAAGTGTAAGTAAGGACCAAAATGTATAATGGATACAGGGAAAAGGGAAACAAATATTCTAATGAGAAGTTGATGATTATTTGTTTGATCAATTTTGCATATCTATATCTGTTTTCCTGAGTATACACTTTGAAGTTATCAATATGTAATGCAACAACCATTGTTAATTCCCTGTCACCTTGTCTGTAACTCAGTTTTGACTGTACTATTCTTATGCTACTTTGTGTCTGTTTGTTAATATGTTTTTGTTCTTTTACTTTTAAAATAAAAGTGTAAAAATAAATAAATAAATAAAATTTTAAAAAGAGAAGAGGAATGTGTTGGTTTGTGGGCTTTTGCAAGGTAAACAACACAATACAGGACACATATTTTACAAGATTATTTATAATAGTCACTCAAAGAATCATATACAAGAGAGTGCAGAAAATCTGTCCACACACTAGAGACCAAAGAGTTCAGCTGAGGGCCTGAATCCTGTGATAATATTCTGCATGAGTCCAGCTGAAGACCTAGAGCCCATAATAATGCTTCCCATGAATCCAACGGGAGGCCCAGAGCCCAAAAATATCTCATGCAGGCCTGTTTCATGGATCTGTGCTGGGAAAACCCAAAGGTCAGTGGAGGCAGCAGGATAAGTCTGTGCCAGCAGGACAAAGGATCTGTGCTAGCAGGCTAAGGGATCTGCACTGGAGCCAGGAAGCAACACACAAAGAACCACAGCTCCCCTGAAAGGTACCACTGCCATCCTCAGCAACAGTGAAGTCCAGAGCCCCTCCGATGATCAGGAAAGCCGAGTTCCCTTCAGGAAAGCCAATGCGACAAGGTTTTTCAGGATGCTCAGCTGTGTACTTTCTCCTCCAGAGCCAGGAAATGATGCTCAGAGTGAGGGCTACAGCTCTCCCAAAGTGAACCAAAGCCATTCTCAGCAACAAGGTCTCGAGCTCCTTGAAGGATGAGAATAGCCAAGTTCATCAGGAAAACCAGCATGACAAACTCCTCCAAGAAAACCAGCACAGCTTCTCTGTGTTTCCAAAAGGCTCACAACAGCTTTCACCAGCTCCCAACCGCCTTACTTCTTCTTCTCCAGGTCTGTCTCTTATGCTGCTGACAACAATCCTCAGGCGGGCCTCCCACACCCAGCACCATGCTTGCTCGGTTCAGCTGGGGGTTGTAAGTTGATCACCAGTTGTCAGTCCACTACAGGGAACAAAGGAGGGGGAAGAGGAAAGGAAAGAAAGGATAAGAAAACAAGACAGTGGAAGCAAAAAAAGAAACAAAGCTTTTGTGAATAAGGAGGGGAAGAGGGGTTGAAGGAAGGGGAGGGGAATGGGGAAAAGACAAGAAGCAAGATATATCATTTATAGGTACAAATTCCCTATGATTAATATTATCACTATGTATACCTAAAATGTACCAATAAAATAAAAATTAAAAAGCAAAACAGAAAGTATGGGCTGTGAGTGTGTCCAATAGCACAGGTGGCCTTTCATGTGAGTGGAGCATAGCACCATCCTGCCACTTGCTCTCCAATCTCACTCTGTGTGTGAAAGCTAATGTTAGCCATCGGGAAAGAGAAGTTCAAATAATAATAATGGTGTGTCATCGCATATTTTCCTTGTATGTCATTTTCCTAAGCATTTTACAATCCTAATCACAAACCCTAGTAGAGATTGCCCCATTTTATAGAAGATACCCTAAAGTTCAGAGAATTCATACCTTTTTCCCAAGTTCACACAACTCTTTTAGTACCTGTCTGATGGCAGCATTGGCTGTCACTCATAACCAGAGCCCAGCATATACTAGGCAAGCACTGCATTGCTGAGCTCCATCCCCATCCTGCACTGAAAACTTTAAGAACTGTGACACAAAACAGGTGAAAACCATATCCCGTGGTTTTTCAACCACTAAGCCATTGTGATGCCATCTTCCATATTCTGAATTTTGAACTTTTAAGGAGTTCTATTAACACTGAGAAAAGCTCTCATGTAACAAAGGAAAAATAACCAATGCATAACTAATTGTAAATTTTTAAAAATTATGCCTACTATCATATTTTTAATATAACTACTCATCCCAATGGACTATTTTCTACACAGTGCTTCATTCAAAATATTAAAAAGTTCAATTCCAGAAATCCTGAACAATGTAGGTCTTTACTCATAGTTGTTTGTTTTTTAATAAAGTATGGGGGTATCAGGGAGAGGGATATATAGTATTCCATCCAAAATATTTTCTAGACATCTTATTTGATATATATTCCTCATGCTCAAAGTTACTATTGATTATTTTACAATAATTGGTTCTGGTAGTCTGTCTTATAAAACCCTGGTGAATAAAACTGTCTTCCTCATTTGTGAAGTTGAATAGCATAGTTATAAATTAAAGCTCTGGTGCCAAGCTGAGTCACCAAGTCCTATTTGGATACTTCAAATTCTCTACACCTCCTCATTGACAAAATACAGTAATAATAGTATCTATAATTCACTAGGCTTATGTGAATTAAATAAGTTAAAAGTTTAAATACCTAAGTATTTAGAATACTTTCCAACACACCACAGGTACAAAATAAGTGATAGCTATTACGCATTGGGATGTTATCTCTCTGGTTATAGCTTGGTAATATCCCACGTGGATTAACATAATTTCTATTGTGCTTCCTAGGAATTTCTACTCCCATTACAATACCTCTCATTCATTTTTCTTCTCCTTCCTTTATTGAGCTGAACGAGATTCCTCTCAACACTACTATCCTTTGAAGCTGCTTTTAGCAAGTCCAGCAGCAAAACTTGTCAGCTGTCTGATATGCTATCAACTTCCTCCAGAGTCTCTGTCTCTAGTGCTACCAGTTAAAAGGTGTAGTCACTTGAGAAAAAGCAGGAATGAATACAGTGTAACCTGTTGTGCAAGCACAGTTTAACTTTAGATTTCTAATCCAGAGTGCTTTTCTTTGGAACTTTTTGAGATGTATGGAACGTTTCATTTTTCTCTGTGTTGCTATTGATTTATTGCTTTGTAAATCTACTTTGATAATTTTGATCTCCAGGATTAGAAAGGACGTATCCACTTAATTCTTTTCCCCATGTGGTGGAGAGCCACTAGGAGCCCTTGTTAAAACAACTGGAGCCAAAGTAAGTCTGTCTCTTGCTTCCTACATTTTTGAGCATCCTCGTGTCTGGAGCATCCAGTGTCTTCAAAACACTGAGGGATGGGTTGCTGGAGATTCCAACTGGCTCTGCTGGATGACTACCACAGCACTCCTAAAACAAGCCAGGGAGCAAAGTCTCCAGACAAATCATAATCAATCTCTTTAGGGGCTGCAACCTGAAGATCTTTTTGTTGAGGCGTCAGGGTCCATGAAACTGAAACATACATCACTCCAGCTGCCATTATCTCAGATCTAAATTCTGGTTGTTTGTGTCCTGAAGGTTTTAAAGAGTTGCCTCTTTTTCCTCCAATAAGAATAATGATGGTTCAGTGGTTTGAAAAATCCAAAGGATTGCCTACTGAGAGTGTATCTGTTTCAATAAGCCTTGATAGACCACCTTTCTTTCTACTGCCCTCTAACGCATTTGTACTTGGTTTAATGTGACATACAAGCCCTATTTTCTTTCCTTTTTTTGATTTACAGTTGTCAATTCCAAACTGGAATCTCAGTTATTCTCCATGGAAGTTCGTATTGAGCTGGACTCCGTGTTTGACCTGAATGTCTTCAGACTGACACTTCCTTGGCGGCATTTCCCTGCTCTGGGACTATGCATCTTTGCTCCATTTTAGAAGCATTTCTGACTTCTTTTATAGCTCTCTACCTGAATCCCTGGCATAATAGCTCGTACTAATTTCTCACATTTCTAGGACAGCTAGATTATACCTGTGGCTCGAAGCCAGCTTCATCACAGTACCCTAGTTGCAGCCAGGTCCCCAGAGATTTGCTCTCATCTAGTGAGGTAAAGCAAAAGCATTGAACTAGCCGGAGAATGGCTCTCGCTGACCCCTTCTCCTTTTCCAAGAACAATTCCAATTTCTTCAGTAAATGGGTGATGACTAAGGCTGGTTAAAAAGCAATTTTCAGCCTCTTTGTTCACAAGGGAATTTTTTAAGACTTCCGATGTTGATCCTCAGCCATTCATCTCAAACCAACCAATGTATTACTTCAGAACACTGGCTGATACTGCTAGATCTACTCCAAACAGAGAACCGTTTCCTAGCAGCTCAGATGCAGCTGCCATCTTCCCAGTTAAGAGATTACATCCATGGAAAGGACTACTTCAACTTTATCTCCTTTGAGAGCTTTGTCTTTAAAAGCAATCCTTAACAAATTATAGTCTGGCCAAGAATCAAAGACAGAAGGAGTGACCTGGCTCATACATTATACAAGCAAATTCTTTCTTCGTCTGTCCCCTGCTTCTCTTGTTTCTCCCTCCACAGCTCCCTGCTCTGTGCCCATGACCTTAAGTTCTAGTTATTGTATTCGCCATCCTACATTATTGTTTTCTTATTGATATCTCATGAGCTGGGTCTGTGCAGTGAACTCTCTTTCTGGACACTTTTTGCTAATCCATCACCTAGCAATACACTGTGGACATTACTCCACCTAGCCATGGTGTGTGAATATTGATCCTGATCACTTTTTCCTGTTTTTGATTCAATCCTAGAACTATATGATTTCCCCTAAATTTCTCCCAGACCTCTGCATCTATCTTTCCCTACCACAGAATATATTTTAAGGCACAATATATACATTTTACAAGGAACATCCCTATAATCTATATTTTATAAAATTGTATAATGTCAAATGTCTGGTTCTTAAATTAAAAAAAAAAAAAACTATGCACTCCAAAACCTCACAGTATTCATTTCCACACAATTCAAAGCATAGATAAGAATACTGAAGATATACTTTAAGTCAGTTTGAGGGTAAAGGTTGTAATTCAGAATTCCACACGAGTTTCCCCATTTCTACCCTGTGTATAGCTGAATACCACCTGGGCCAGTCTGTAGAACATTGTATTCAATAAAACAGCAGTGTCACTGTAGGAGATCTAAGTATCACATTAGTCTTGATTTCAAATTGCTTTAAGTGGGTAAGGTGGTTCCACAGAACCCAGTTCCACAGAAATTGTTCCCCAAATTATTTTATAGCATATCTCTTACCTCTGCTCTTTTTTTCTAAACTATTTCCTCTTAAACTCTCGCTACCATTGCTGGTCATGTTTCTGACCTTGCTCTCTGACGGGGCTCCTGTGCCTAGAGCCCCTGCCATGTCCACATCATCCTCAGCCCTAAAAGCAGAGTTTCTCTTCTGCTCAGAATGCTTTTCCTACGGAAATAGCACTCGAAGGAACTGTGTTGCATACAAATACAAATTGTCCACACTGTTAAACTTTCAGTTTATAAAATAGAGAACCATTCACTTATCACTTACCCACTAAAATCATTGTAGAAACATGAATTATTTTCAGTCACTTCCCTTGGACATCACTTTCTGATTCTAAGCTACAAAATCAATTTAACACGGTCCCAGAAGGAAAGAAAATCTTAACAAATAGTTGGCCACAGCCATGCTCTATTTTTGGAAATACAAACGAATGCACAGAATATGTCATATATGTGAACAATATCAGAGTATGATAATTTTATCTTACTTAGGAAACATCTGTGCTTGCAGTGCTGAAAATTTCCTTGCTCTGTTGATATCCACATTGCTTCTTGTTCACTCACATCTACAGTCCTTCCACACTGTATTTGGGACAACATCCATTCAACATCCATCCCCAACATCCATTCAACCTGTGCTGAATGCTCTTCCTACTCTCTAGAGGATGTCATGGCCCTGAGGACCAGTTTTCAGAAAACAATGCATCTTGTTGGGCTAGATCCATGATTAGGGTCTGAGAAGAATATTCAGAATTCTGATAGGCTGAACTGGCCTGAAAAGTCAGACATCATGGACTTCCTCCGGTCTTAGACGGCATTGATCACTCAAAGGATCATCAAAGTCACCAAGCTGTCCTGAGTCTTAAAATATTACATTTATAAAAGGCATCATTTACCAAAAATGTAAACCACTGTGATACACATTCCAGGCCCATGAAGTTCAGGCACTAATCATCTCAGATAAATGATAAACAAATGATGAGTTACACGTATATCAACAGTATTGTCAAAACATTGCCCTTTTAATCCCAGATAAATGATGAAGTTTATAAAAGGAGATTTTAGAGGGTCACAGAAGATTATTTAAACATACATGGAAAGTAGTTTAAGTGCTAATCCATTGCCATTTCTGTAAACTGCATTTCTATCAGCAGCTTTGGCTGCAGAAAATTGCCTCATCATTTTATAAACCCATACCTAGTTGAAACTATCCTCTGCTGGAAACAAATTTTTCACATTATGCATGAAAGTTTTAAACTCTCTTCTGCATACACATAGTGACACCGTTTTGAAAATCTCAGCTCAAGGCATGAAAAAGTTTAAAGCACTTCATAACTTTCATGGGGTGTCACCCTCTATTCAACTCTAAAAGATCTAACGATACAGAAATGCTTCCACGTCAAGATGTTTCACAAGATACTTTATATATGAATCTGGATTCTACTGAAAGCTGTTACACATCTGCTTTGCTTTTGCAGTGAAGAACACAAACATGTTGATGGTTTCAGTCCAAACCCTTTTTGCAAGCAAGAAGGAAATGCAGAATGTTCAGCTAATTGCTAAGAGGAAATCCATATGTGTTATTTGCTTTCCACGAAAGGACAGGTCCTCTTGCTATTTAATTGATGAAATGTTGTACACAAAACTGACAGTGATTAATACCATTCTAAGATGCCATTTTAAGAGCTGTAAGTGTAATGCTTTGGAATATGTTCCTTGACATTTACATTGCTATTTGCTAGGTATAAAATCTAGTTCTTGCCTTAAGCATGTATATTGGGGGAAAATGTTAAGTAATTTCAAATGGCAATATCTTCCTGGGGAGCCAATCTTTAAAAAGCCAGGCACCGATTACTTTTTACCCCTGATTTCCTTGTTAAAAACAAACAAACAGTGTGCTACAAATTTATCTAGAAACACTTATGAAACACCCAGAGGATATTTTACATGCTTTCCCTTTGATGTACTTCTTCCCACAGAGACTAGTTGGGGACAGAATGCCTCAAATCCAAGGGGCACACCGTAAATGAATGAATTCTTAACAGGTTTTCCATCCATAGCCCTCTCTCCACAGTTACACACAGAACTAAGGTTGGAAGTCTGTATTCCATTGAGTTCCAACATAATACAAAATGATTCTTTCATTTTCTTATTTGATGTAGTCTCAAGAGGAGATAGGCTTCAAGCCTGGGTTCTGTTTTGTAATCCCCAACATCCTTCAAAGAATTCACAGTTCATTACACTTAAGCTTTCCATAGCCCTGTGACCACTCAGACGCTTCCCCCAACCAGAGAGCATTACTGCCATTCTGAATCACTTATATCTAACAGAGATAACAATGTCTCTCTCTTTTACATCTACCTTAGACATTATTCCTGATACCACAAGTATTCAGACACCAGACACTAGAATTTTACACCCACACCCACACACATCCACACAGAATAAATCCAACAGGCTCTGCACCAGAGTTCCTTGATAAGAGGACAATGCTTTTTTGCTATCAGCCCCTCGAATGTCTCCCATGGAAATGCAGGCAGACAAAGCGAATGCAAATAGCATTAGGTGCCAAGGAGGTAGGCACAAAGAAAGGGAAAAGCATGAGGTTATTAGTACAATGCTAAAAGTTCCTGAGAACTTCCAAAGGGAATTTCCTAAAAACTATAAAATTTCCAATATGATAAGGGGCAATTCACCAAGAGCCTGTAATGCCCTAACTAAGAAGGCCAGCAGTTTCTGAGCTTTATGCAGGGGCTTTGCAGGCAAGAATGTAAGTCCAGAATTGCTAGACTTGACAGCTTCCCAAGGAGCTGAAAACTCAAGGTTGTCCTGTGATGTCTTCCAATTTTTAAATGATGACAAAATTAAGTCAATCAAAGAAAAAAAATTAGTATGTGGTGGGATATATATTTTCAAGACAAACAAATCTCCACCTGTGAATGAAATCACGGCCAAAGACTGAGGGTTTATACCTACAGTTCTGTCAATGCTCAAACAGTATGTTTCACTTTTCTGATTTAATTCAAGCACAAGATTCATCACTCCTTAGATTAAGATTTTGATGCCGAAAAGTTTCAGATAATTCAATCTGGAGTTCTGTTATTCAAGTCTGCCCTGATGTCTCTGGTCAGAACTAGGCTCTGTGAAAAACTATAAAGGAAGCTAATTCCTTGCCACCAATATTTCTCTTGAATACTGGAAGACAGAATCCATAACATGCAGTGAAAGTACCAATAACGAACAGAGGGTCAATTCTACTTCCATCCTTTAATCACTTCAACTACCCAAGAGTCCTTCAAGACAGAATAAATCACACAGTGAAAGACAGGAAGGTTGGGATAATAATGAAAACCAGAAAAGGTAGTGAAAAGTCCACAAGAATTTAGATCACTGGAGGAACAGAGGTTTATGGGGCGAGGGAAAGCAGTGGCATGGTGGCAATTTTAGCAAGTGACCAATTGCACAGTATTGATGGAATTCTAGCACTTTCATGGACCACCAATCAACTAAAATTTCCTCTTTCTATGTGACTCTGTTTACGAACTGCAGTACATTTGTGCTTCCTACCATAGCCTGCTCTTTGGCCCTTGAATCCCTGATGCCTGCACACCACCATATGCCCTCACCCTTCACACATGCTGTGCTCAAGGACTGAGCAGTCAGCTTTCCAAAAGCCAACAAAAGTGTTCTGTGCCAGTACCAGCTGTATTCTGAAGATGCTGACTGGGAGAAAAAGCAAAATTCTCCATTCAAACCCCTCTCCCTGCTAATGGAAAGGCCACAGGTCACTAGCGTCTTGTGGCAACGCCTTTATGGTTTGTTTTGACAGATCAGTATCAAACCAAAGCGCTATAGGCCAACTAATTAAAAAAAAATGAAGAGCAATAGATTCATGCAGGCATGTGAGTAATATGAGTATGACAAGCCGGCAGCCCACAGTCTTTTTGAAGTGAAGAGCAAACAAGTTGAGGATTTTTATAATGCAGGCTTTGTCCGGTAATTCAGCCAGAAGCTTTACCAATACAGCTGCTTCCAAAAACTAAAACACATGGGGCTGAAAGTATTGCAATTTAAAGCAAACAAGCTTCGCAGCCAGGACCAGCATTCCCAACAGTTGAAGAGTAGACACGCTTTGCCACTAAAAATAAAGTCGTGGCTCAATTCTGAATGTATCCCAGACAGACCAAGAGTAAATGATGCTAGACAATTACAAACTGTTAAAGAAATGGCTAAAAGAGACCGTGATCAACTGCAGCTACAAAGAGTTCTTTTGAGGTGAAATGTAAGGGTCAAACTGAACAAATGGGAGAGATGTCAGTTATGAAAATAATGCTCAAAATAAATGAATGAGAAATCCAGTTATTTTCTATTACCGTCCACTCTTACTCCTAAACAGATAAATGTTTATAAACCTTGTAAGGGTCAAAAGCTACCTGTCTCCATTTCTTTTATGATCTCCACGCATCCCTTTGCTGCTCTAACCCCTTTTCAGCGGGACACTTGTAGTTGCAGACCAGCCTCGGTGCAGTCGAATATGAACCTTCAGCGGCACAAGCAACTATAGGGGCCTTTTCATTCCCACTGAAGAAAGAGTGCGCCTGGCATAACAATAGATCACAAAAATCACAAGTAAGGAGATTGGTACATTCTCAGTATTATGCTGTGGAAGCTCAAAGCCCACTCTTCTAGAAAACTACTAGGCTAAGAAAGCGCTTGAGTTCTTCCTGCAAAATGGGTCGGTGTGTTCTTTCTTCTCAGTTCTCGCTCTCTTCTCTCCTCGCCTCTCATCTCTCCCTCTCTCCTCTCTGTCTCTCTGTCTCTCTCTTCTCTCTGTCTCTCTCTGTCTCCCTCTCTCTCTCTCTCTCTCTCTGACAAAAGGAACACCTCACCTTTTTTTTTTTTTTTTGGCGGTACTGGGGATCGAACTCAGGACCCTGTGCTTGCTAGGCAGGTGCTTATTCCACTGGGCTTTTTCCCCAGCCCAGGGACACCTCACTTTTGAGCTTTTATCACTTAGCCTGAGAATTCCTTTAATTCACTGGACTCCTAAGTGATAAATGACAAAGAGTAGGTACATCAAGACAGCATAAAGGGCTAAGTTCAGGCAAAAGTGCAGCTTCAACATGGAGGCAAGCATTTGTATTCCTACATCTATACAATAGATTCTCTGATACAGTAATTATTATGAATTATAGATAAGCACTCTGTGTGTAATGTTCTGCTCTCCATTTCCTACAAATCAAATTACCCAGGGTTATATTGGATTGTGGACATATTTAGAAAATCCTTTTAGGGTTGTTTGTTAACTTTCCTTCTGCCAAGAGGCTCCAATCTCCCTTTTGACCAGATGGCCCTAAAGTGCCTGCCTCAAAAAGGAGCATTTACTGCAAAGGGAGCTGGTGTAGGGATGGCAGTGGGGCTGACTGGACCCTGCAGTCACGACTGAAACCAGTGAGAGTCTAACAAAGTCATCTTGGTGGGGAAAAAGTTATGGCACCTTCAGTCTAGGCACATGGTTGTTTCTCAGGAATGATCTATTGAGTGTCTACTTATAGTGTGAGTTCCAGAAGACGGCCAAAAATAACAGCCTCTAATGAGCAAGACTTCTAAATTACGCCCTCATGTAATGACCACTCCTGTCTGAAGACGCTTGACTGGGTGTCTCATGGCTGCCACTGTGGGTGTGGGTGGGGGAGGAAGCCATAAACTGTGTTGTATCTACATACTATTCCTATTATAAAGAATTAATTCCACAGTGTTTCAGCTCCTTGATCTGCTCATCAAAATTATATATGGGTACATTTGCGGCTCTCTGGGTCGCAGTGGTGGGCTATACGCATGAATGAAGCTTGGAAGCCAGCCAATAATCTGTAAAATCGTCAGTGCTAAGGTGTTATAAAGACCAGAACTATGGAGAAAAATCTTCAAGCCCTCACTCACCATTGCCCATTCCTCCTACCCTTCCTCTACTGTGCATACAATAGATTCCTAGCCAAAGTTTTGCTTCTTCCTCAAAGATTATGTCATAGGTAACATCTAGTTGCCATATTAAATAAATCTGTGCTCTTAATAGTGTCCTGTAATAAAGCTACTGTTCGCTGAACAATTATTGTGTGCCAAGAAGTGCTGCACATGTGTTTTTTCACTTTATCTTCTCAAAAACCTAATGAGTTAAATACTATTCCTGATCATTCCCAGCTGATAGGTATGGAAATTTAGGCAGGGGGATTGAATAGCACTTTCTTACAGTTGCTCTTAAGAAATGCATTCAAATCCAGGGTATTTGGAGCTAGACCTGGCACCCTACCCTCCTTCTATGCAGCAACCCACACATGCTGGTATATAAGCACATACTGTCTCATCATCCTCTAAATAACCTTGTGCTGATTCAGGGGCTGTAGTGACTGTTGGACCTTCCGTCCCTCATCTGTAAAACTCCTCTAATGGGTTTCAAGATTTATTCAAGCTTTAGGCCCATCTGAAGTAAAAGTAGATAATGAGCATAGTTTCCTCACCACAATTTCAATCTGAAAATTTCTACTTCAATCTCTTTACATGTCAGATTCAGGAACAAATCTTTTTTGCAGGATGGTTCTGAATCTTTAAATATTTTGAAACTCATTGACCTAGAACAGAGCTTGTAAATTGCTGAGGTGTGTTCCACAGGCAGCTTGAAGTTTTCCAGTTGTAGTTGTTTGCTCCAAAATATTTTTTGTTTTGCTTTGCTTTAATTTGAATTTCACATCAATATTTACAATTTAAAATATCTTATGGAAACTGAGCCACCTCTGAAAAAATGAAATGTGTGGGTGTTGGCAGGTCTTTGCCTCATGTCTATTCCCTGTTTAGAGCTCTGTGCTTTCTGAGGCTCAGCACAGCCTCCAGCTTACTTTATTCAAAACTTGCTTGACCCCTATGGACACATGAGCTTATAATTCCTAATCTATGAAGTCCTTCCTAATCCTAACTATATCTCAACTGAAACATCAACCCCTAAAACCTTTGCTTTATGCATATTCCATATTCCTCATGCATATGCATATTCCTTTATACCTTTCATCACCACTCCCATCTTAGTGCCCCCACGCATGTGTGCACACACACACAATCTCAACAACTGCTCTTCATATTTGAAAATACCTGCCTATACCATACCACTCAGATATTTCCCATTTTATTCAAGAATCTTAAGACTCTATTAGTGCAAAGAAATGCATTTCTAATGGTACATTTTATCTTGCAGAATGTCAAGCAAGCCTGAGAGAAACTTGGAAGTAGGATTCTGTTAGTAAAACAATTTGTTCTCCGTGAATAAAGACTCATTCTAGTTATCTTCATTAATGACAGCTGACTATAAAACTATTCAAGGACACGAGAAATAAGAAGATTATGAGACAAGTTGCTCCTGTCAAAGACTGGCATATTTGGAGATAGAAAAATTTCAACATGGCTCCAGTAATCAATAACTTTCCTGGCACTTTATAAGCAGCACCCTGTGGATCATTTACCTTCATGGTGACACAACTCCTTTCTGACTATAACTTTTTCTCCCGTGAGTAGCAATTAGCCACCTTACCCTCTACTCTCTGACATTCGTTTCAGTTTCTGCTTACTTGTGAGTTCTGCTTACTTACCCCATCAGTTTATTCCTCTTTTGTTCTGCCACAAGGCCTCTTCTTGTGGTTCTTTCCAGCTTATACTCCCTCCCAAAACCAACTAATTGACTCCCTCCCCAGATGCCCTAGTTCAAATTCCTGAGCAAGAACACCCGACCTAACTAATCACCATTTTGCCTGTTTGGGCAGTTTTTTATGCCAAACCTTCACATAGGACACTAGCCAGCCTAGAGATTGGTTAGGGATAGGACCACCCTGGTCCAGTCCCCTGGAAGAAGGGGACTCACAGCCACCCACGGAGGCTGCCACAGCCCACTTGTGGGTAAGGCACCTCCCTCAGATGGAAGCCAGTGGCATGTCAGGCACTACAATGGACCTGCCTGATAGAATCTTTAGACTTCAAGTCGAATCATGACAATGCCTCCACTTTAGCTGGTGGTTTCTCTCTGAAGCATAAACCGAAGCTAGAACTGTACTGCTCTAACATTCTTGCTCACGTGGGCTTTTAAGCAGGCAACATCAGAGGACCTCTGTGGTTCTTTCATATTCTTTGATGACAATTTACTCTAACTCAATAAAACAACCCTTCAGATGCATGGACCTCAGTTGTGCTTTAAGCAAGTCAACCAATTCTTTCTACACAGTATGAAAATAGTTTAAATTCCAGTGAATTACACCACGCCCAAAATCTTTTCATCCCTCCATTACCATGGTTTCAGATATCATCTACAGTCTATATCATCTTCAAATATCATCTTCATTCTAATAAGAAATCCCAGCAACATAAGTCTCACCCAGGTTTCTCTCCAAATTCCGTATCTCTCTCTCCCATCTCCATCTAAATATCCCATTGACATTTTCTATCTCTTTAACGCACTAAAATCCACCAGTCCAGACTAATTTAACCTACTGTCTTCTCCATTAACTTACTTTTCCTATACAGTTGCTCAAATAATAGATGTGGTTGTCACCCTTCCTCTTGTCTCTCTCTCATGTCTACGCCTAACCAACCAATAACTGCCATTCCTTTTGGATATTGCTTTCCAGGTACTTCTTCACTTTGCCTCTAGTGCTCCACTTCACTGCCAGAGTGAATGATTTTTAATTTTTCACAGACAATTCCCTTTGTCACCTCTTGTCTTCTGCATAACAAAGTTACTTGCCTAGCTGGAACACAATCTCCCAGCCCATTCTCCTCTCCACACCATGCAAATTCTAAACTTCTTTGTTCTTTTTCTACACACCTTTCAAGTCCCAGGGTAGGGTGATTACATCCAGGAAATCAGACCCGGCCCACATATTCTCCTATATCTCTCCCTTTCCACTTGTTGTGTGTGGAATCATCCATTCCTCAGTATTCCCAACTAAATTCTGTATTCCCTGTTGTCAGTGACAAGAACCACGTCCCAGGACTCAGTAGAGTAGCTGACACATAGCAGTTGCCCAATAAATACTGGTTAAAGGAATAAGTGCTTACCCTGCAAGATCTATACGCATTTAATATGCTTTTCTTCAAACTGCACCTAGAGAATAAAGTTGTGATTTTGATAAAATTTCAAAACAGCTGAAGACGTGCATAATCCCAAACAGAACACAGAATGAATAAAAATAAAAAGACGCAAAAATAAAATGAGGATGCAAGTCACACACAGTCATGTAAATCACTAATACACACAGAGTATAAATTTTGTACTTAAATGCATTTCCTACCCCATATTTCTAAAGACAGTAGCACATCATGCCCCCGAGAATTACAGAATACTTTCTTTTTCATTGTTTGTACATTAATTTGCACTTTTGAAATTCAGATATTTGGATAACAAATAACCAAGTGTTGTGTGGAAAGTTACAAATTGCAGTCATATGTCACAGTCCAAGCAAATGGCAGCCAAATTTCTCTATACAAATTGCCGAATTCTCTTATGATTTCACAAGATGTATTGGAAAGAAAAACAGTAAAAAAGAAATTCATTTTTTATTCAGCTAATATAGTATATGGGTAAAGGGTTCATGTTTAAACTGTTACAGATGAGTGAGTTTTTCCAGAAATGCAATTCTAACAGAGCATAATACCACTGAGATATTAAAACTAAATTTAAATTTTTAAAAATTAGGTTAACACCCTCAGAGCAAATCATGCTAATAGCACATGTTTTAAATAATGTTACTTAGCTAGCAACAAGAAAACAGATTTCAAAAGAAGACAAAGGAAGAACAGAGCTGGCCAAAAGAACCTTTCAGAAAATAATTACTTTTAATTGACTACATCTATAAACCCATAATAAAGAACTTTCTCTTTGGGTGACCCTACAGTGTTTTTGATGGTTTTGTTGCTATGACTCTCACTGTTATTAGTGAGTCCAAAGTACTGCTTCGAGACTGAGACACACAGTGATAAATACATTTTTCAGGTCAGACTGTTGCATTTTATTGATGGAAATGAATGCAATATTCTAAGAGAGAAAAAGTGTTTATTTTTAAAGTGACAATTCATTATGGTTAACCCTCATCATTTTTCTAACACACGCACAGAAGCCCACTCAGTGAAATGCTGATGGGAACGATCTCAAAGAGAAAATGTGCAGAGCCTAATCTACAGCCTGAGGCTTCTCTGAAGGAGAAGTGGGTAAACACAACATTTTTGCCTTTGGCCAATTAAAGGCTAATTATTTGTAGGTAAGTGAGGCTTAAGACTTTCTCCTACCTAACTCCCTGTACCACCCCGACCTTGCTCAGTCAGATATGCAGCCCCTGGCTCTGAAACAACCTGAGTCTCTAAGCTCTCTATTTCTTACCGTCTATCTCAATAAATCCTCTGGTAGCTCTTGCTTAAATGCTCTATGTATTCTGGTCATCCAAGGATGTAAGTTTGTCATTTGAACATTGTTTTGCCCTGATCTCAAGTTCAAAAAAAGAGTGTTTTTTGCCACAGCCTGATGTAGAAATTCTAAATGTTCCCAGAATAAGAATAAACATGTTCTGGCAAGGGCATTTGGGGATTATTAGTTGGCATCTTTGGGCTGTGTTCAGAAATAAGTGAGCATCCATTCGTAGCAACCCTCATAATATTATCTCTGTTTGCATTGTTATTATGCTTATAACTGCTTTTGGAATCCACGCCAGACCCATCTTTTTAAAGGTCTAGGAAGCCTTTTTGTATTTATTTTTTCACTTACATCGAGAAAAGCAGAATTCCAAAAGTAACATATTTCCATAGACTGTAGAGGAGCACAAAAAAATTCAAGTATAAGTCCTTGTGAAATATATTTGTAATCAGTGGAATTAGGCCTCTTCCTGTGTCCCAGAAGCTGTCGAAACACATGTGTGATATCTGTGTCTGTCAGGTGCCTTTAAAAGGCTTACATGGCTGGCTTGTCCTTGCTCATTTCAGAGTCATTTAAAAAATACTTTGAGAGCTAGCAATGAGAATTACAAATAATTTTTCAAAGGTATGTACAGCTCTACAAATTACAATGAGTTTACAGGTGCAGTCTTACTCTGTGTAACCTAGAGATGAAAGAGTTATCAAGGACACTGATGCTCATTGCTGCATGGACGAAATTCTCATGAATTCAAAACTAGTGGCAATAATCTCTTCCATGAAAATAGATCTACGAGGTTGTCAAGCAGATGGCATCTGATTTCCTCCACAATGAGGAGGCCTTGTAAAGCAGTGTAAGGGCTCCAACAGCAGGAGGAGCAGGAAATAGAGGCAACAATCCTCAGGCCCTTGATGACTTGCTGGGATTTAGAGGGATGCCCTTTGGCAGTCTCTACTGCCATGTTCTTATATGTTGGCTCATTGAATATCACAACCACTTAAGCAGAGTGACCCTAAATACTAAAAGGTGAAATGACTTATCCAAGATCATTATGCTCACAAGATCTTTGTGCTCAATATGCTGGCAAGATTCTTACTCAAAAAGGACCTGGAAAGAAGAGAGATTTGTTCCTGATGCTACACACACACACACACACACACACACACACACACACACACAATCAAACACTGTCATCAAAACATGATTAGCAACTCATTTTTTCATTTGCATATTCTTCAACCACTGTGTTGTGCTACCCTGATAAGTGCCATTCTTCTTTTTACTGGTTAAGGCTTTCTTAAATAAATATCGATCTGAAGCTGATTTTCTCTTTAAAAAACTGATGGTTTCACTGTCTCTAAAGCAGACCCTAATGGTGGACACTGGACTTGCATGTGTTTCTCAGTCTCTTTACACATCCCTTCCTCCAGCTTTGCCTTTTTCCTTACACACTGTTCTTACATCCTTTGCCCCATGCTGATGCCGCTCAACAATATTAATGGACATCCGCAAGCCCAGTGACCTTGTCCATTAAATTTCATACTGCCACACTTCCCTGATTATACAAAACAATAAAACTGCACCTCCCTGATCATATATGGCTCTCAGATCTTGATCATTCATCTTTTTCTAATGACATATTTTGTGCTGTCTATGAAATAACAATGCTAAGTGATGTGCCAAGATGTAAGGCTAATTATGACAGACCAGGGTCATTTCCCTTAAATTATTGCCCAGTTTCAATGGTACACTATGGTCAGTGCCACCACTGCCAATCAAGACACTGAGCAATGACTATGAAGCCCTGCCTAGTCTCTCTTCGCTCACCTGTCCCCAAGGCCTAATCCAAGATCTGCCAATCATTCCCTAATTTTGGGCCCAGGTGTTGACACTTTCTCCTCTTTGTTCCCACAGCCAAACCAAACCCCCAATATTAATAATGGAAGCATGTAAAGGAACATCTCTATTTCCAGATTCTGGCCCCATCTACCCATCATACAGAAACATCTGCTACCTCCTGATATGCAAGATATTCAACATGATCAAGGGACTTTTCACTGTCTGGTCTCCAGATACTTGTCCAGCCTTACCTCTTGTTACACAGTTTCATGTGCACTTTCCTGAGGTTTTTCTTCTCTTTTTTTCCCCATCTGTTAATTTAACGTTCTCTGTAGGACCTCTGAATATTCCTCTGGAAGGCTCTCTGCTTTGTCTTAGTGCTCATGGCTGAAACCCAGTATCCAGCACACACAACTTAAAAGAAGAAAAGTTTAATTTGCTTCACATTTCAGTGCATAGTTGGCTCGCTCCAAGGTAGGATGGCATGGACGAAGCACACAGCAGAGGAGCGCTGAGGAGAGCTGCTCACAGCACTGTGGTGGGAAAGCAGAGAGAGTGAAGCGAGGAGTAGGGAAGAGATAAACCCCCCCAGGCCACGCTGCCAGGGGCCCACCTCTTTCAACCAGATCTCACTACATAACAGCAGTCAGCTATAAAATCTTCAGTGCACTAATCCACTGACAGTTATTGCACCATTATCCAATCACTTTCCAACAGCCCCACCTATGGCACATGAGACTTTGGGTTAGGACATCTAGTTATAAACCATAGCAACACCCCACACTGGCCAACACTGACTTAGCATCTTCTTCCAACTTCACTCTAGTAAGACGCCCTTCCTGCACCCTGCAGGTGTCTTTCATTGTCTTACCATGCTCTCACAAGTAAAAGAACATTTGCAAAAGGTCAGGGGTGACAGAGAAAGGAACCCAGGATAGTTTAACCAGAGAAAGAGAGGGATACTTTTGTACAAAACGGAGTGAACAGGTAGGTGTGGCTACAGAGTGGAGCAACCCTGACAGCCATGTTAGTGTTCAGATATTTATCTACTAACAACGGCAAGACATTGAACAGGTGTCAGCAGAGCAGCAGCATAATCAGGTAAAAGGTGAGAAAATAACTGGAAAAGCCCAGCAGGACTACAGAAAGACAAATTTGGAGAATCTTACAGGCAGTTTGATTAGAAACATGCTGTGAAGGTTGAGGGTAGATAGTTCATAGAAATATTTCTGCAGTAAAATTGATAGGCCTTACCTATGTACTATTTGCAAGTAAGCTTGAAGAAGCAGAAGTATTAAGGATTGATCATAAATTTCTTCCTTAAGCATATGGCTGCATGGTAATGCCTTTCACCTAAGAAAGACAGAGAGGAAATAATCAAAAAAGAGTGTGTTTAAGAATTTTATATTAAGTAAGTTGGGATTTTGAATCTTCCAGAGAAGTTAAATCAATGGGCCATTAGATATACTGGGTTGTGTATGGAAGTTTGGAGAAGTCAACGTGTAAGAAGAGTTTGAAGTTGTGATGTGACCCAGGGATATGGGAAAGACAAAAGAACAAGAACAGATTGACTATGATGGCCAAGAAAGAATCCGTTCAGATTACCCTTTCAAAACATTCTAAATCTGACTCAGAACTTACATTTTCCATGAAGTCCTCCCAGATTCACACTGCTTTTTTCCTAGCATTTCAATAATACTCATTACCTTTTTAAAGATTATCATCGGTTAAATATATGTTTAAGGACTTTTCTTACTTCAACACTGTTACAAGTTTTCAGAGGATTGGCATAGTTCTTCTTTCCATATATATCTATCACTTAATCAGTCTATATTCCTGATAATTCAATTCTATATCTGCTAGTAATATATATTCCTAGTTGGACTTTGTGTATACAAGAATCATAAAATTATTTTAGTAACTTATATAATTTTTTTCTTTTGGCCAAGTTATATATGTAACTAAAGAAGATATAATCATATGATTTAGTCAAAATAGTAGGTTAGAATTATAGCTAGCCAGCACACTGACCAAAAATGAACATTAAGGAAAAAATGCTATCAGAATATAACGCCAGCCAAGGTCTCCTAGTACCATTTCTACTTCTATTTCAATGGCATGTTTAGGTGCCTTGAAATATGATTTACAGCTCTCTCTTTCAAACCAACATAATTTGGTCTATTGAAACAGTTCACTGGCCATGTAGGCTTCCTTATGAATTGACACATGCCAAAAAGCACTACCCACAAAATGGTGCTCACCCCCTTCATTAGCTTGTCGCTAGAGCAGTGCCTACTGGTGGCTTGGCAGAGAGGGAGGGCTCCAAGCTGCTGATGGCAGTCTACCAGGGCAGCCTTCCCTAAAGCCATGGAGTTCCAGTTCATTCCCTCAGACTTCTTCTGAGCTGGATGGGTTGGAGCTAACAAAAGAAGAATGGGTAAGCATAAAATTTCTTGATCAGGTTTTTGTACCACCAGTTATCAAGTCAAGCAATGAAACTTTCTTTCTGACTAGCACCTAATAGTTTGTCAGAAAAATACTTATCAAGTGATTCAAAGAACAATATTAGTATGAGTTGAGCATATAAATATCCTAAACAGGTTAGTATGTCTTTGGGCCTTCAAAAGCAGCACCATTAGGATTTTTTTCACTGGTACACTAAAGATGAAATTCAAATTCCAAAAACAATGGTTGGGCCAGAGATATAGCTCTGCAGCACAAGCGTGCGCTTGGCAAGCACAAGAATCTGAGTTTGATTCCTGGTACAAAAAAAAAAACTACAAGAAAGTAATGGTTGACATGCTGTCACACAACTAGTGAAAATTTGAACACAGACAAAAAAAGTTTTACAGCCAGCAAGATTATCATATTAGCACTCTGAGCTCATTATGCCAACTCATTTCAAAAATACGCTAATAAGAACTTCTATGGGTGGAGGTGTGGAAGGCACTTATTCTTCCATCATTGGTCTACACTGCATTGATATATGTATACACAACGATTGTGATCACTCACGTGGGAAAAAGAGCAAATTACTATGGAATGAATAAGTCAAGGTACTCAGGAAGACTCCTCTGAGTAGAAAACTTACACTGAAATCTAAGGAACACAAGGATCCAGACATTCAAAGCTCTAAGAAGCAAGAGAACTAACAGAGGAAGCACTTCATGCGAAGGTCTTGAAGCAGGAGCAAGTAAGGCAATTTCCAGGAACTAAAAACAGTCAGTGGCGTTGAAGGGGAATGAGTAAATTCAAGGACCAGGAAGGAGATGAGTTTAGATGAGAGGACAGGGGTGAGAACATGTATTTTTTTACTATTTTATTAGTACATATTGCAGTTCATGTTTGTGGCACAGTGCAAAGGATGACTGTCCTCCAGAGCAAAACGCAGACATTGTTGTCAAATAACTATCAATAATTTAATATGTTGAGGTTCTGAAGCTTTATACCAGATGTCTTTAAAAGATATTGTAAATGTTTTTTGAATTGCCTTTCATCTTTAAATAAAGTCTGATCCATACCGTAAGAGCAAAAGTAAAGAAGCAAAGAGAAAAACAAACTGCCCCTGCTCACTTAGCAACTGGACAGATAAAAGACCTCTTAGCTGATAAACCTAAACTTCAGCCTCCCAAGTTGTGCCTGGCTATTCCCGTGACCACCTTTTTCCCCTTACATGGATGAAGAGTCAGATGCATCCTTGTTTCTTTTCCAGGCTTTGGGAGGTCAATCCTCTGCACTGAGTGCACCATCTCTGCCTTACACATGCCCCATACTGGGCACCATTTGTCACAGTTCACAACATGCATGGTGCAAAGGATGAGAAATTACTCAGAGTCAATGTCCAGTTTAAACTCCAAGAGGACCCAGAGGGATTGCCTTGCCGCAACACCTCTGTGTGAGAGTCCCAAGAAAACAGCCCCAATCTTAAGCTTCTATGTCTTCTTATTGATAGGACCAGGTAGCAGAGATAAAGAACAACAGAAGAACAGGTGTGAAGGAACTCAGGTAGCAAATAGGGGAAGGGCAGGAGAAGGAGAGGGAGTCTGTTACACGACTGGCCTTAGGGCCAATCCAAGTAATAAATCAGAGTATGGCAAGGCCAGAGGCCAGAGCATGTATTCCTTAAAACAGTGTGTTCCAATCCTACATGGACTTGTGGTCCTGGACACTAACATTTAATTTGCAACCAGGCATTCCAGGAGGATTAAGGATTATGGCCTCCAAAGTCCCTTATCTCTGTGTATCCGTCTCATACATATCTCAGGCCCAGTACATGTCTGTAGTACATGCAGTTTACAGTCATCTTGGGGAGTGGGTATGTGTACATCTGACAGCTTGTTTCTTTTGTTAACCCCTTTGCCTTTCCCTCCTCCCTCCCTCCTTCTTCTTCTAATTCCCCGATCCAATATTTATTCTTGCTGATATTATCTTAGCTCGTTATAGTATATAATGTTTACAGTCACTGAGGTCATTAGGTTCCTGTACATGGCACACCTTTATTCTACTGACTTCCCCTTCCCCTTCTCCTAACCCCAATCGGTTTGAATCACTTTGTTTCAGCAGGTGGGACAAGACTGGAAACAGTGGCTTACATAAGGACAGTAGTGGGGGCCGGGAATGGGGATGGACTGCAGCACCATTGAGAAAGAGGAATACACTGGCCTTGATGAAGATGAAATGAGTGGAAAAGGAGAAGACATTACCAATTCCAATTCTCTGGCTTGTGTAATAGAACAAATGATTGAATAATGGGAGTATATTGAGATGGAGAAAGCTATAGAGGAAATAGGCTCGGTGCAGAGAAGCCACTTAATTAGTACTAAGTACACACATAAGCTCTGTGTGGTGATTAACCTTATGTTGATTTTTCTGGGGTTTAGCACCCAGTAACCTGTCCAAATGTAGCTGTCCTCAGATTTTTTTTAGATGAAATTAACATTCAAATTGATAAACCTGGCATAAGCAGATAATCCTCTGTAACAGTGATAGCAAAACTTTTAGAGCTTTCAGTGATACAATGAGCCTTCTACAGCACGCATGCCCTAAGTTTATCACCAGTGATCTTTAATGTGGGTAAGTGTCTTGGTTACTTTTCTCTCGTTGCTGAGACAAAATACCCAACGCCCAAAATGAAGGAAGGAAAGATTTATTTAGCTTACAGTTTGTGGAGGTTTCAGTCCATATTTGGCTGGTTCAGAGACAGAGTGACATATGGCAGAGGGCAAACATTCATGGTGGCAGAACACAGCAAAACAACCAGAGCAAAAGGGAGGAAGGGCAGGCAAGCAGCCTCTTTTTCTCCCTTACCTTGTAGGGCTTGCAGCTCTCACACAATCTCCATGCCCTCCTCTTCCACAGGCTCAGGATGTGTACAAAGTAAGCACCCTGGCTTCCTGCTGGCTCACTCAGCCAAACCTCTAGACTCCCCAAGTTGACACAATGTATCAACCATAACAGTAAGCCTCATCCTATCTGTAGAATGACTTAAAAGAAAGAGTGAAGCCACTGAGGAAGAATGAATGCTTGCAGACTACCCTCGGACTCAAGACTGCAATGCCAATTCTTCTTCGCCAATTAGTGTACTACAAATTTCCGACTTGCCGAGTGTGTGCCAGCATGTGCTATTAGTCTATTTGTTCTGTAAAGAACCCAAATGTTAGTAATGACATAACTTTGTAAAATAAATTATATTTTATATATGCATGTAAAGCCCTATAGAAAAGCTATCATATTTAAAGGTTTTGGAAGCTTTGTGACTGACAGGACCCTGAGACAGTCACATGGAAATATCAATAAAGAACTGGATGTACAAGTCAGAATCACTGGAGTCAGATTTGATCTTGAGCTAAATATACTTTGTCAGCATATAAATACATTTTTAAAGCTATGGGCATGGGTAAAATATTAAGCCCATGAGAAATTTCCAGAAATTATAGTTGTTTCATTTAAAACTTATAGTAGTTCTATAAAATGGACATTTTTTTAAATCTCCAATTTAGAGTTGAGGAATGAGACTCAGAAATTAATAATTTTGCCTGTGGTCATATTGCTAAAACAAATCTAAGAGTGAGTAATTCCAGGTCTGGGGATATAGCTCAGCAGCATAAGCACTTGCCTGAGGTCATAAGTTCAACTCCCAGTACCTAAAAATAAGAGTGAGTGACCCCACTCTTGTTTATTATTTTTTTTTAGTTTCAAGTTACATTTTCTCAGAAATTTCAAATCCATTTTTGATTTTGCAAATAAATGACAAATTCCTGGGCAAAATAGTAAAACCCTTTCAGAAACTTATTTCTTAACACACACAAATGCCTTAAGTTGTTTTCATGCCATTAGACACAGTAATTCCAGTTCTAAAACTTACCCTAAGGAAATAAACAGCGGGAAACGAGGATGTTTTGCATAAAAATAAGCATTAACAAATCAGTATAATCCTGGAAACATGGAGTCTCAGTGTTCCAAAGTATGTGAAAAATTAAATCAGCATGATTTACCTGGTGTTTGCTACATACTCACTGAAAAATTCCAGATTCAAAAATAATTTGAAACATTGCAGACTGCTTTGAATATTATGTAAAAGAATACACATGTGCACTTAATAATGTGTTGTAAAAATATATACTTGAGTACATACACATAAAGAGAACTTGTAGAAAACATATCAAATAATGAGTGTTTATCTCTGTTACAGGACTTGGAGTTACCTTTATATTCTTTATCCTTTTAGGTATTTTCTAGATTTTCTACCATGGAAATATATTAATTTGTACTCAGAAAAGAATCCTTGTCCTTATTTTTAATAAGCGCTGCATTTCAAGCTCGAGGAGCAAAACCTGTAAAGCTTCTATTCCCAAGCGAATTAAGCCGTTTACTATGTTAGCTCCAGCTATAGCATGCATTTATATTTTTATTATATTTTTATTAAAAATTGTAATGAGTAAAAAAATACTTATGGCTCTCCCAGAGAGCTTTAGGAATTAATGTTTATACTGTGCTTTGGGATCATCGGATAAAAGGTGTAACACAAATACAATGCATTATTATTAAGTGTTATTAAAGTAAATTGAAGGCAAAGCGTGTAATAAAAATTTCCCTGTGGCAACAATCTGAGGCCCATATATGGTTCCATAGTGCTTAGATCATATTTAACTATGAAAGTACCAACACTAACATGAAAATATTTTGCTAAGGTTTGGAATTAACAATGGATATATACTATATGACAGAGTTTTTAATTACATATTCTATTTCATAGCAGGTAATGAAATTGTATACCACAATTTTTATACCACTTAATAAGTGTCAAAACTACCAAAACAAATGTTTGTTATTTCACTGAACCCACACATGTAAAATTCATTTGGTAACTGTACTATTAAGGACATATTGATGGAAATCGAAATATTTTTAATTTCAAACTACCGTCAAATCTTCCAGGTCTACAGTTGTCTTTTGAGTCAATTCCTAATTGTTCATATTAGCAATGAATACAGTACATCATCTTTCAATTTAGTTCTCAGGTTTTTAAATTACAATAATGAAGAGGCTGAATAGTGAGATCTGAGGGTGGAGCAAAAGGAGGGCATTCGCAGGGCCTGCGTCGATCCACATAGGAAGAACAGCAAAAAGAAAAGAATTCTCAGTGTAGAGATGGGCAGAGGGCTGGGGATATAGCTCAGTGGAATAAGCGCTTGCCTAGCAAGCGCAGGGTCCTGAGTTCGATCCCCAGTACCGCAAAAAAAAAAAAAAAAAAAAGATTTGGGGCTGGGGGTATAGCTCAGTGGCATAAGCGCTTGCCTGGCAAGCGCAAGGTCCTGAGTTCGATCCCTGGTACCGGGAAAAAAAAAAAAGAGAGAGATGGGCAGAGAGTTTGGCATTTATGATTTGGGGTGTTCAGTAACAGTTCAGGTGACCGAAGAACTAGAGGATAGAGGACAGACTTTTGAAAAATCTAATCTATGGATTCATTCCCTTTAATGTGCTATAAGGAGATACATATGCATGAGAATTCATTCTTAATTGTATTTATTGGCTGGATACTTTTCTTTGAATATGATTCTCTGTGGAAATTGTGCTACCTGGTGCTCCAAGTTCTATTTTAGTTACAAAGAAATGTAATTAACTAAAAAACAGATGAGTTATACACTTAATCACTCTTGTCAAATGTATATGAAATATTCTTTCCTTTTTATTATACAAGCCAAAAGAAAATGGTTCCATGTTTTAAGAGCTTAATTGTAACATCAGTTTCCAAAACCACATTTGCTAAATTGGATTAATTACTATCATTAATCAACACTGGGATGAGGGTGAAGTTAGAATTTCACATCGTGTGAATTACTCTTTAAAATGAAAAAATTCTTTCAGAATACATATTTTCTTTGTTTTTTAATTGCCTAAAATGAAGTTAACTTTTTAAGAAATTAATAAAATAATGTAAAGTATATGCAAGTCAGAAGACAATTTCAAAAAGCAGCAAATAATTCTCAAAAGATGATACAGTTAAGACAGAAATTCTAAATTTCAGTATACATTATTATCATCTGAACTCTTCATTTCAAATGTGAATTTTAAGATTCAGTGTATTTATGACAATTATAATTCCGATTTGATATGGAACCCAGTAATCTGGTGATATAATTCTAAAGCTAAGGCTCATAAATCCCAGGTTGAGAAATAGAGTTAATTTTTAATTAAAGGAAAACAGGAAGATTTGGGGGGCGCAGAGCTATATATATTTTTCAGCAACTTCTTACACATACAATATCCAAAAGAATTAGTAATTGCAAACCAATCCCTAAATCTACCTACACAATTTCAGTACCACACAGAATCTCCATGCAAACTTTGGCCAGCCCATTCTTAATCTTGGATCCACACTACCAATTTTTGTAGGACATTTTTCTTATAGTAAATTTTTGGCATCATGTTTAATAATAAAAATGAGTTTATGGGAAAAAGTAGTATTTTACATTAGAAGATTTATAATTTATTTTCCCTTGCCTCATTAATATTTTCTCACTGGTTTTGTCTAAAAAGAAAAAGTAAAATGGAAATTTATGTAATTATACTGTAAATCTGAGTAATGGATCCTTGAGTCAAAGAAAACTTAGATTTTTCTTAACATTTTTCCTCTAAATTATCTGAGTGATTTCCTTGATTCTCTGATTTATATACCTTAAGTACAAATAAACATAGTTATCATTGACTAAAAGTGCATGTTGCAAAAAATAATAACAGAATTATAAACTTTTATCAGAAAATTTCATCACAAGAGGGCTGGGGATATAGCTCAGTGGAATAAGTGCTTGCCTGGCAAGCACAAGGTCCTAAGTTCAATCCCCAGTACCGCAAAAAAAAAAAAAAAAAAAAGAAAATTTCATCACAACTCATCCACATTTCCATTAGAGTTATTTCCCTAGAATTTTAAAATTCAGATTTTAAAGCACTTATTTTTTTTTTAGAGAAAGACTGCATAGTTATTGTCTTATCAATAGATTCAAATGTTTAAATATATCTCACTCAGAAATCCAAGTTCTGAGCACCTTTTACACTGGAATTCAATCACATTCACTGCTGTATGTCAAAGACAGATAATAGGAATTTAGCATATACATCATTTGTAAAAGAAAGTACTATTCTAGTGTATTTTTATAGGTCAAGGTTAGAGACCATGTACTGTTGGGAAAATCAAGTGGCTCCATTCTTATGTGGTTGAAGGGATGGCAGTCTGGGATTCATAAACAGCAATGGCAAATAATAGAAGTCAAGGTGTTATGTAGCTTCCAGTCACTGAAATAGATCTGAGCAAGGTCCCTTGTCATTTTGTTTTCATTACACAGGTGAACTGGAGCAGACTGATAATAATTTGAAGTCATTGTCAAAAGCATAATAGTTAACTCTGAACAAGAGTCACATTGTGGAGGATTAGCTCCTTTGTGAATCCGCTTAGAGAGTATATGAACTCCATGTCTTGTTGATGTATTCCAAATATAACTTTTGCAGGATTCTAAAACACCTCTCTCTCTCTCCCTCTCCCTCTCCCTCTCCCTCTCCCTCTCCCTCTCCCTCTCCCTCTGTGTGTGTGTGTGTGTGTGTGTGTGTGTCTCTCTCTCCTT
>PVLD010016516.1:0-44761 GCA_004027595.1 Dinomys branickii | reverse complement strand
GGGTTGTTCAGGATTTTTACGTCTTCCTGATTCAATTTTGGTAATTTGTACCTTTCTAGGAATCTGTCCATTTCTTCTGAATTTTCTATCCTATGGGAGTAAAGATTTTCAAAGTAGGTATTAATGATCTTTTGGATTTCTGTGGGATCTGTAGTGATTTCATCCTTTTCATTCCTTATTGCATGAATTTGAGTTCTTTACCTTCTTTTTTTGATAAGGTTGGCTAGGGTTTTATCAATTTTATTTATTCTTTTGAAGAACCAACTCTTTGATTCACTTATTTTTAGTAGAGTTTTCTTCATCTCAGTTGCATTAATTTCTGCCCTGAGTTTTATAATCTCCTCCCTTCTTTGGGCTTTTGGTTTGGCTTGTTGCTCTTTTTCTAAGAGTTTGAGGTGTAGCATTAGGCTATTTATTTGCTCTCTTTCTATTTTCTTTATATATGATTTCATTGCTATAAATTTTCCTCTGAGGACTGCTTTCATTGCATCCCACAGATTCCGGTAGGTTGTACTTGCATTTTCATTTATTTGTAGGTATTTTTAAATTTCTTCTTTCACTTCTTGTGTGACCCATTAGTTATTCAGGAGGTTGTTGTCTAATTTCCAAGCATTATGCAGTTTTTTGGGTTCTGTTTGTCATTAATTTCCAATTTCATTGCACTATGGTCCAATAATATGCATGGGATAACAAATTCTTTTGCATTTCGGTAGATATTCTTTATGAGCTAGAATGTGGTCAATTTTAGAGAAAGACCCATGTGCAGCTGAAAAAAATGTGTATTCTGATTTTGTGGGGTGGAACACTCTGTATACATCTACTAAGTCTATTTGTTCACACTTTTGGTTCAGGTCTGTTATTTCTTGGCTGAGTTTCTGTCCAGTTCACCTGTCTCTTTGCATCAGAGGGGTGTTTGGGTCCCCTATTACAATAGTGTTATTAGTTATTTAATTTTACATGTCTGTTAAGATTTGACTTGCAAAGTTTGGTGCTCCATTGTTTGGTGCATAAATGTTTAGGCTTGTTACCTCTTCCTTTTGCAGCTTTCCCCTAACTAGTACGTAATGACCTTCTTTATCTCTTTTGATTGTTTTTGGTTTGAAGTTTACATTGTCTGCAAACATAATAGCTACCCCTGCTTTTTTCTGGGGACCTGTTGCATGGAGAATTGTTTTCCATCCTTTAACTTTCAGCCTGTGGATTTCCTTTTCAGTAAAGTGTGTTTCCTGTATACAGCATATCGTGGGATTGTGTTCCTTAATCCCCTCTGCCAATCTTTTCCTTTTGACTGGTGAATTGAGGCCATTACATTAATGGTTATAATGATTGTATTTTGGCTTATTCTAGTCATGTTCTTTACTTGTTGTTTTCCTACTTTTGCTGTTTACTTACTTGTTCTGTTTGAGGGTTTCTACTGTTGTTCTTGGGATTGTGGTCTCTTTTTTCTCTGTCTAGAATATCTTTTAGTGCTTTTTGCAATGCTAGTTTGGCACTCATGAAGTTCTTCAGTTGTTCTTTGTCGTGGAAATATTTTATTTCTCCATTGAATTTGAAGGATAGTTTTGCAGGATACATCAGTCTGGGTTGGAAGTTGTTTTGTTTCAGAATCTGTAATACCTTGGTCCAAGCTCTTCTTGATTTCATGATTTCCGTTGAGAAGTCTGCTGTGATTCTGATGGGCTTTCCTTTATAGGTGATTTGTTTCTTTTCTCTAGCAGCTTTTAATATTGTGTTCTTTTGCTGGATGTCTGGGATCTTGACTATTATATGTCTGTGTGTGGTTTTGTTTGGGTTATGGCTCATTGGGGTTCTATATGCCTCGATTAACTGTAATTCAGTATCTTTTACCATGTTTGGGAAATTTTCTATTATTTCAGAAAATATTCTTTTTATATCATTTGTGTTGTGTCCTGCTGTTTCACTAAATCCTATAGTTTGAATATTTCTTTTTGCCTCATCTTGCAGCTGTTGGATTGATTTTTCTTGGATCCTTGATGACTTTATGAGATCCTTCCTTTCATGCTCATTAGCTGCCATGCTGTCTTCAAGATCTGAAATTCAGGGGCTGGGGATATAGCTCAGTGGAATAAGCACTTGCCTAGCAAGTGCATGGCCCTGAGTTCGATCCCCAGTACCCAAAAAAAAAAAAATCTGAAATTCTATCTTTGGCTTTATTTAAGCAGTTTTGCCAGCTTTCAATGGAAGTTTTCTATTCTTGGCAATCTCTTTGGATCTGTTTCATTCGTGGTAATTCATTCCTAAATTGCTCTTGTAACGTTTCCATTTGTTTCCTATTTTCTTCTATTCTTTTATCTATTTCTTCTCTGTGTGTGCGGAACATTTCTTCCATTATGGTTTTCAGTTCATTTTTTGTCTGAGAGATTATTTCTACTTTAATCTCTTTTGTGGCCTGATGGAGTTGTTTCTTTACTTTGGATGTGATCATTTCCGAGATTGCAGGTATGTGACTAATTTCTGCTTTAATCTGTTCTATGGCCTGATGGAGGTGTTTTGTTACTTCAGACGTAATTGTTTCATACATTGCAGGTATGTGGCTTATTTCTGCTTTAATCTCTTCTGTGACCTGATGGAGATGTTTCTTTATTTCAAATGCAATCGTTTCAGAACTTGCAGGTATGTGGCTTCCTGGTTCCCCTATATCCTTGCATCCAGGACTTGTTCTGGGTGGGGTTGAGTTCTGAGACTGTGTTTTGTTCTTCTGTCTTCCCATTTTTGGGTATCAGATTCAAACTATTGAGCTATAAATTACCCAGGCAGTTCACCAGGCAAAGGTCCATTGCAAAGGCTGCTCCAGTGGCTCCTTCTCTTCAGGGGAATGTCCCTTAATCTTTCTGCTAAGAGTTCCACTCAAAAGGCTGCTCAGATGCTGTTTTGTGGGCTGAGCTACTCTCTACCCAGAGACCTGGCAGGGGTGCATAAACAGCTCCCCCGCCCACCCAGGGGTCCCTGCAGGCATGGGGGCCGAGCTCCTTCCCCACTCCGTGATCCAGTTGGTCGCAACACGCAATCAGCTCATCTGTCCCAGAATCTGTGCAGGCAGAAAGGTCCCAAAGTGCTAATATTTTGTGCTTTGCCCACGATCTGCCTCTCCCCGGCGCTTCTCTGTCTCTTCAGCACTCTCGCAAGGGTCGCTGATTGCAGCCGCTGCAGTGCCCGTGGGCTGCAGGCTGAGGAGGGTACCGGGAGTGGGGACAGGGACCAGAGCGGGACCCTGGTCTGCAGGCTGGATTAGCGCAGCCTGCCCGAGGAGTGCGGGCTTTGAGTCTGCCCCTTGCTGCAGGCACCAAAAAGCCAATTTCTGGCTGCAGCCGCTGGCAAGCTGTGCGAGGTTGAGAGGCGGGAGGGTCTGTCCCACCGCGGGTACCCTCGGGGCGCGCGGACCCGGCTGAGCTGCCACCCGTGCGCTGTGCAAAGCGCCTCAGGCACCCAGTGCTACGGGCTCGCCTGCGCCTCACCGCAGCAAGTTGGGCTGTCCCGCCGTGGCCCGGGTAGTGCAGAGCAACACATTCAGTTTGAACTTCGCTGCCATGGACTCCCATTCTTTTTTTAAATCACTATTTGCTGGAATATCAGAACAAAAGCATCAGGCCCACTATTACCCTTAGTACACTAATTGATCACCACCACCTCCCAGCCGGCCTAGAGATACCACTTTATGGGTGCAAGGTTTATAGTGACCCTCCATCTGAGACCATGGGGGCACTTCTGTTTCACATCTGTTCTTAAGAATAGTGTTGCCAGGCATGGTGCTGTACACCTGTAATTCCAGCACCCTAAGATGCTGAGGCAGGAGGATCACATGTTGGAGCCAGTCTGGGAAATTTAGTGAATTAAGGAGAACTTGTCTCAAAAAATGTAAGAATTGAAAGGGCTTGGGATGTAGCCTAGCATGAATACCTTGAGTTCAATTTCTAATACAGGAGGAAAAAAAGAGAGAGGAGTGTTGTATGCAAGTTTTTGTGTGTGTGTGCCCTTTAAGGAAAATGATGAGGAAATCCTCTAAGGCAAGAATTCAAATATGAATTCATATATACAGTGTGTGTGTGTGTGTGTGTGTGTGTGTATATATATATATATATATATATATATATATATTCCATAAAACTATCTCCATTCTTGTATTTAATAGTACTGTATCAAAATAATCACTAGAACCATGAGTTACCCCATTTGGAATGTGCCATCTACTGGAACTCGACGGAGGGCTCAGCGTGGGTGGTGGGTGTGATGATAGTGGCAGCGGCTTGCTGCTCCTTGTGCTTCCTGAAGCTGTGAGGCTCCCGTCTGCAGCTGCACAGTCCCAGTGTTTGAACTTTAGTTCTGAACACACTATCCTTTGTCTTTTGTCTCCTTTCTCCCACTTGATAGACAAAAGGTGATCAAAAACTATGGTGAGTGTTTAAATTTCTAAATCTTATCACAGTAAAAGACACTTGGCAAGAACAATGGGATAGGTGTGTTGGAAGGGAATGCAAATGTCTGGAATATTTCCAGGGCACTAGCGATGCTGTGGCCTTCACTATAATCAAATTATTCATTGAATCACTCACCGTATTTTTTAATCACACCTCACTGATCATATGTTTATGGCAACTTCTGTCAAAACATTATGTGTCCTCATCTACCTTATTTACCACATCTGACACTGTGTGATTTCTCGCCCTACCCAAAGTCAAAATGACCATGAAAGGTAAAATCTTTGAGTGGATTCAGGACATAGAGGCAGCCGTGACAGCACCAGTAAAGACCCTCCTGCAAGAGGACCTCAGAGCTGCTCTGGACAGCACCAAGAACCATGGGGTCAGAAGGACACCCAGTGCTGCTCCAGAAATCGCCAAGAACCACGGGATCAGAGTGTTTGAGGTGACAGGGAGATCTCAGGAGGATTAATGCAAATATGTTTTTTACTGTGCTACATTTTTCAACATTGAAGCATTCATCATATTTTTTTTATCTCATCTTGTAGACAGTCCTCTGCAAGAATGTTCAAAAATATACAGTAGTGAACTGCATGATGAAATAGCTCTGCATATCGCTTACATACATTTTCTCTTTATCACATATTACTTGAATAAATATTTGGATGATATTTTCAAATTGAGCAAGCCCATGCTTGTGTTGGGTTTGATTCCAACCAATATACACGATTTGGAATTCTTTTATAAGTATTTATGTGTATTTTCCCTTTCACAAGAAGGTTTCCTGATTGGCCTATTTCATGGAACAACTTTAATAAAATTAAACTTAAGAAGCTCCTAGTAATTTAACTAATTACATTAAATGTCACTTACAATCTAATTGAGTGATACCTGTTGTTAGTATACAGCAGCAACACATTCATAAGGGGGAGGGACGGAAAGTTATAATTCGTATTGTGCTCATTGGATCAAACATCCTTTCCTGTCTGTCTCAGGTGGGCTCCCTCCAAGCCAGAATGGAGTGGAGGATTACATAATAAATAACTTGCATCTCTGATAGTAAATGTGATTTAGCACATGCTTCTCTGTGTAGGTGAGAACTGAGACATTTTAGCTTGGTAAGGTATAAGCATGAAATGTTTATCTTTTTCTCTCTCTCAAAAACCATTTGCAGTTTTGCTTACTATTACCTTGGCCTGATCCAGTCCAATAACTTCTAGGTTTTAAAAGTCTTTTTTTCAGGTAGATATTTATTCAACTACATTTAGATCGATCTGTCATCTATCTATCTATGCTTGCTGAACTGGTAAACCCAAGGCTTTCACGCTCAGCTACATCCCCAACCCTTTTTCATTTTTATTTTTTGGGACAGGGTTTCAGTAAGATAAATTGCCTGGGCTGGGTTTAAACTCACAATACTCCTGCCTCAGCCTCCTAGAGTGCTGGAATGGTGTCCTTATTTATGGTCCCTTTCTGGTTTAAAGTGTTCCCAGTTCACGCCTGTTAAAATGGTCCTATGAAACTGGACAATGAGGACACTTTTCTGTGAAGAGGGAAACACATAAAACATGTTGCAAGAGATCATTGGACTCTAATACACAGTTTTACTAAGTAAATACATTATTTTCCTTATCTTTTGTCAGCCATGTAGACTTTGGTCTTTCTCAACATTCAGTGAAAGTTTTGTAGGGAGGAACTTTTACTGTTTTGTAGTAAACCACTCCTGCTTATGTGCCCACAGACCCGCAGCCCCTCCTTCAGAGCACTGTGTTAGTGCTTTCTTGACCTATTTTCCCCGACTGCAATGTCTGAGGACCCCAAATACATTTCTTTGCTTTCACTGTCTCAGAGCCTGTGCTAGCAGACACACTTACTGGCACTGGTTCACACCGAGGATGGTGAGGACCTCAGGGTACCTTCTGCAGCTTCTTGCAGTTTGAGACACTGACTGAGAGACTGAGTGACCAGTCAGTGAGATCCCTGATGTCTCTGTCTCTGGGTGACAGACAGATCCCTCCCCATTTGAGGAGTTTGGGTGACCAGGTGAGAGGTCCCCAAGGGGAAGAGGGTGGAGGAGAAATCGTCTTTCTCCCTACATCTCTGAATGAAACTATCGATGAATGAGTATAATACAAATGTCTTGATCTTTCAAAACTATAAAGTATACATCTTTCCCTTTTTACCATTTACTGTTACTAACTTTGTTATTAAAGATTTTTATTTATAGAGCTGAAAATAAGGGCAGAAGCCCTGGGGCACTGCACTATCTCTGTTTTGGTCACTTTCTTGTCATTGGACAAAATACCAGAGACCCACCGCTGAACGGAGCAAAGTGGTTATTTTGGTTCATGGCTGCAGTCCATGCTTGGCTCCAAGGCAGTGACAGCATGGCAGGAGGAACTGGGTGGAGAGGGCCTGCTCACGTCACGGGGGTCAGGAGGAGGAGAGAGGCGGGAGGAGTCAGGGAGGGACGCACAGTGGCACCTGGGTTCGCCAGCGCTTTTGTTTGCAAACAGAAGTGTTTGGTGAAATTTGGTTCTTTTCTCTGCAAACTCTGCATCTGGTGGTAAACACGACCTCAGCTGTCTTTTACACATGAACACAAATGTGGCCGGCTTTTCCAAAATTGTAGAACAAATTAAGTTTGTGAGCTGAGGTACCACTCATGTTTTTTCAGACCATGCCCCCGAGTGGCCTGGCTCCTCTGAGCTGGCCCAGCTCCTAGCAGCAGCATGGCTATCGCAGCCCCATGGTCCAACCATCTTTCACAGGCCCTGTCTATGAGCACCCAAAGAGCATGTAGATTTAAGCCAGACCGCCCCACACTCTAAGGCAGCAGGACAGTTCAGGAAAGCAGCATCCTCATCTGTGTCCTCCATCCATTTTCTGGAATGGAAAGAGCTGTGTTGTTTATTGTGAGCCTAATTTCCAATTCTGAACAATGGTGAGCAATGATCTAATTTCTTATACTATAGAATTTTGCAAGTTCCAACTTTGTCACCGTTGACATATTGGACCTGTTAATGATCTGAAGGGCTATTCCATTTTGCTATAGAATTCTAGGTCTTTATCTACTAGACTCTGCTAGCAACCCCCTCACCGTGGCTGTGACTATGAAAGATGTCTCTGAACATTACTACAAATCTTCTGGGGTTGGGGACACACTTGTGCTCAGTTGAGAACCACTGATGTACAAAAATAATTTAAGGCTGGTGGAGTGTAGGCCATCCCATAGTTCAATGGGCCTTGTGAAGGATTTAAATGGTTCTTTAGCATTGACTTCTGATTTAATTTAGGCAAGGAAGGACTCATGTTCCTGCTTTCCTTTTGACTGTGTTGAGTAGGACTAATCAGAATATTGGACTCATTGCATTGAGGAAAGAAATGTATTAGACTAAATAAGAATATAAGATCTATGTGGTTAAAGGGTTCATGAATGTAAAATTTTGTGGCAACCTATGAGATGTTCCTGAGACAGAAGATGCCAAAAGATTGGATTGTGCAGCACAGACAGACCTGGGTCTGTCAGACATATGCAGTGCAGAACACTTGCTTCTCATGATGCAAGTGAGGTGCTCAGGGCAAAGGATGTTCAGTCAATGGCACTGAGGCATAGGGCTAGGTGCAGCTGCCTGCTGCTGCCCTCCTGACGGCCCTTACACTGGCTGGGGTGACACAGGGAAGAGACCCAGTTAGAGGTGGGACAAAGTGCTCTGAGAACTCACCTGTGGAGGTGAGGGGTGGTGGAGCTTGGTAAGGCTTCAGTAAAAGATAAGGAGAAAGAACACAGAACACAGGAAAAGGCTTGGGCAGTTTGGAAAGTGCTTCTCAAAGGTGTGTGTCTATGGCCAGTGCAAGTAAATTACACATTTGTGCATTTTGTTGTAGTGTAGGAGATTGAACCCAGGCAGGACCTTTGCACTGGGCTATATCCCCAGCCCTTTTTATTTTTTGAGACAGGGTCTCATTAAGTCACTAAACTTCTAAGGTTGGGTTTGAATGTGTGATTGTCTTGTCTGAGCCCCCTAGGATGCTGGGATTACAGGCACATCGCATCATGCCTGTTTTATATATCAGTTTTTTTTCATTTTTTGTCTCTGGCCTATTTTATGTCCTAGTTGCTTTGCTTTTTGAACAAAAATGTTGAAAGAAGATTTTTCTTAAATGTTATATCTACTATGAGATATTTCCCCATTGAAGTCTGGAGCCTGGGCTTGTACAGCAGATTCTCTTGAGACTAACCCAGGTTTTTGTTTTCAAATATGCAGCAGGGCAGCATATGGGAAAAGAGTGATGGAGGAAACTGGAATCGAATTCTGCTCTGTGGTATGTGGTATTAGGGAGTCACCACTACTGTACTCTCAATCTCCTTCTATGTAAAATGGGGATTACAAACGAACAACAAACAAAACTCCTGGGCATGGTGGCAAACCCTGGTATGCTTCAGCACTCTGGGAGGCTGAAACAGGAAGATCTCTCAGAGGCTGAAGCAGTTCAAGCTTAGCCTAGGGGATTTAGCGACTTAATGAGACCCTGCTGCAAAGTAGAAAATAAAAGGGCTGGAGGTGTAGCTCAGTGTGAAGGCCCTGGATTCAACTGCCAGTTCAACAAAACAAAACAACAAAACAAAAACCCCACTGTTTTTCAGAATTGGGAGATCAATGGGTACTTTGTATGGCAAGCATCAGGTCAGCAGGAGATGCTAGAAAGTGAGAAAACCCCGCGTGGTGGTGCACACCTGTAATCCCAGCACTCAGGAGGCTGAGGCAGGAGGATTGTTATAAGTTTGAGATCAGCCTGGGCTAAAAAGTGAGTTCAAGACCAGCCTGAACAGCATAGTGGGACCCTATCTCAAAAAGACCCAAAAAAAAAAAAGTGAGAGCTGTCATGAATTATTATTTTAAAAACAGGCACCTAAGTAAGAATTAAATTATGTTACTAAATTAAGTATAATTTAATTAAATTCCCAATTAAATGTAAATTAATTGTTATTTCTGGCTATTTATAATGTTAGTAGGTTAGGATCCTTTATCATTGCTGATCTAAATAATTTTGTTTCTTCAAAATTTCCCCAGGCTAGTTTACAACAGATGTGGATGCCTAATATGAAACGGATTCTAGGCAGCCCATACTTGTAGTCTATAGTCCCAGCTACTTGAGAAGCTGAGGCAGGAGGATTGTTTGAGGTCAGCATGGCAACAAAGTGAGACCCTCTGTTTAAAAATAATTCAATTTAGGACTGGAGATGTAGCTCAGTGACACAGCACCTGCCCGATGAGCATGAGGTCATGAGTTTGATCCCCAGTATAAAAATAAATAAATGAATAAATTCAATTTAAATGAATAAATAAATAGGTTCTAAATTTATCCTTTTCATGTTTAACTTTACTACTGGGGGTGAAGATTTGAATTTACTCTTCAGTAAGTAGGTGCTTGATTTCTTTAAGACCTTGTACTTAAAAGTAGAAGCTATTCTGTGCCTAAGGGATTTGGTATAAATAACACTCAAGTGATAGGAAGTGATTCTATTTTATACTTGATGAAGGATAAACAGGATCGAAGTGCAATAACGATGAGCTGTTTGCTTCTGAGGATTTACAACCTCACTTAGTTTTAGTGTGAAATTTGGATTCTTGGGTAAGAAACAAGGGTCTTCTAGATTCTCTCTCTTTGGAGCCGAGATTTGGACGCCTATTTAAATAAAAGGACTTTTTAACAGGTTTAGTAACCACTCACTTCCCAGCGGGGTGGTTCTTGCTGGACTCTGAAGTGAACCTGAGAGCGCTGAGAAGCGACTCACCATCTCTGAAATCCTTTCATTCCAGAGGACAGAAAAGGGAACAGATTGTTTTATGCTTTTATTGGGGTCCAAAGAATTTCCTATGAGCAGGCTGAAAGTGGGAAAAGAAACTAAAACGGAACTGTTTGGAAAAGAAAGAAAAGAAGGCAGGAGGGAGCTTCAAACCAGAGCACAGGACTCCGGCAGGAACCACATTTCATTTATAGATGCTAACATTGTACCTTGTTCTTTTTTGCAGTACTGGGGATTGAACTCAGGGCCTTTGCATGAGCAAAGTCCCTGTCCCCAGGGACTCTCTAAATTGCTAAATGGCCCAGGCTGAGCTTGCAATCCTGCCTCACCCTCCAGAGTACTTAGCTACAGGGGTGCGCCGCCAAGCCCGACTCTGTAGCACAGTTCCTATTCTAAGCTGAGTTCCTATGCTTACTCTTACCATATATGAAATAAAAAAAGAGACGAGCTGTATCATTTTGCCAACAGGTGGCGCCATAAGCACCGAATTGGGAAGCAATGAAAGCTGCACTCCTATTTTCCTTAGGAGAAAAGTGCAGCCGTTGATGCATATGCCTATTTTTGATAATGTTAAAAACACGTGTTCATCATTTAAAATATTTTCAGAAGATTCATCCCTCCCTTCATTTTTTTTTTTTGGCACCTTTATTTTTTTGTATCAGGAATTGAACTCAGGACCTTGTGCTTGCCAGGCAGGTGCTGTGCTGCTGAGCTAGCTTCCCCATCCCCTCCCTTCATTTTTCATTTATTTACTTTGAGAGGGAGAGACACATCATTTGCATTTCTGTTTATTTTCTGTGTACTGATTACTGCACTTTTATTAAGATCCAAAGATTTGATACGAGTAGGAAGTGGGGAACTAAAATAGTACTAGAAAGGATCGGTTTTTAATCCATTTCCTTAGTGATTATGATGTATGTTATTATCACTCTGTATTAAAGAGCTACAGAAGGAACTTGGGCGGTACCCTGGTTTCACAATCCTTTCCTGCCCCAGACAGCAAGGATTCCTCATGTCCGAATATCTCCCCAATGCTAAGCAACCTCTCAGACTCAGGGGGGACCCTGTGCCGGAGATAGTGAGCATTTTGGGCCTTGCTAAACAACTCTAAGAAGGCTGACTTTGTGGATTCGCCCTGGAAGCTCATGGCCAATCTCATAGAATTTGGGAGAAATTGCTTCCCAGTATTCCCCCCTGGCTTTTGATTGCAATCTTTGGGTCTAGCTGCATCTTCAGGAACCATTCGACTCTCCCCAGGTAGACTGGAGACAGGGCCCCGTTCTGTGCTGCTGATGGAAACTTCTTGGCCTTGACATGAGGCAGAGGTGCCATTGTCGGGGTCTATGCTCTTAGGTGTTTTTACAGAACCTTTCTCTTGAGCCTGTGCCCTTTTTCCCCTGAAGCAGTAAGTCCTGTAGCTTTGAGATCGCAGGTATTCTTCCCTCTTCTTTGGGTCTTTGAGGCCAGGGCAATGCACAGGGGGCATCAGAGACTTAATTTTGTGTCTTTCTTGAGTTGTACTGGTGGCCAGTTCTCTGGGGAAAGAGCTGAAAAAGAAGAAAGATCTCTGAAGACTGATGAAAATCTCCTAGTTAGAGACCTTTTAGGTTATTATACCAGGGTCCCCTCCAGTGTGGTGTCAGCTGAGGTGACAAAGGAGAACGGAATGAAGAATCTAGGAAGAGTGTGTAAGAAGGGGGGGCAGCATTTTCTCAGGGAGAGAAGAATGTTTTATAAAGAGATCGGTCAGAAAGAGGGCTTTTAGGGTCACTCCCTGGACTTAGCGAGCCTTTTCTTACCTAATGCTAGGTTCTGGGAGTCTGTGCTGCCGTCTGGCTTGTGGTGAGAAGCGGAGGACATCTGGCTTCTTCTGAGTTTCATTCTTCAAGGAAGAGGAGAACCTTTTCTTGGTGATATCTGCTTTGAGTTAATTAGTAAGGGTTATGGATTGAATTGTGTACCTTCTAAAATGGGTAAGTTAACCCCCTGCCCTGTGACCTCAGGTTATAACCTTGTTTGGAAACAGGCCCTTCACAGAGATGACACTGAAAACGAGGTGATTGGGGTGAGTACTACTCCGGTGCGAGTGGTGTCCTCACCACAAAAGTAATTTGAAAGACACATACAGAGCACCGTGTAAAGAGACATGGGGAGGAGATGCCACCCACACAGCAAGGGAGAGGCTGCAGACGAATAATGCGCTGACTTTGGACTGCCAGACTCCAGACCTGAGAGACAAGGAGATACTAAGTTTTGAGACCTTCAGTTTGTCAGACTTTGTCATGGTGCCCTTGAAAGCAAATACAATTAGAGAAGAGAAGCAGTGCTGGAAACTGGGCTTCCCGAGTCAGGGGATAAAGATTCTTGGTTCCCAACACACAGGCTGACCTGGCACAGCAGATGAAAACAGAAAATTTTCATATGTATCTCAATGTTTACCTGGGGCATGTTAAGGAGGATTTAGAAATATCTAGATCAGAGATATAAACTGCCTCGACCCAGGAAGGTTTTGTTCAAATATTTCGCTTGGCAGGCACAGTGGTTTCAAAACCCAAATCCCTGGGGCGTGACTGCTTTGTCTCATTCACTGAAGAATGTGACCTCCTAAGCACCCACAGCAACTGCCGGCCTCAGTGAAGTGGGCTTTCCACTCGCTGAGTTGATATTTCAGCGTCTCATAGTCATGGTTTTAGAGGACCCAATTAATTCTCAAGTCATGAGTTAGTCATTCAAGGCTGAAAATCTTGCAGTAATTTGCTCTAGTGGGAGTGAGTTTCTTAAAACTATATTGTCGTTATAAGCTGGAATTCACAGTAAACTCCCAATGCTCCATCATTTCGTCATTTCTTTGTGAAAGAGGACAAAAAATAGACTCAATGGGTCCCTTTCTTTGTTGTCTCCTTAGGGTTATGTGGAAGCCTTTCCTACATAAGAACTTTCTTATAAGCTAAGGGATTTTGAACTACCGTTAGCTAGCTGGTCACTTTACTGGAGCGTTGACCTAGAGTGCCGAGAGGATTAGAAATGAGCACATCTTACACTGCACGCTGTGAAGATGTGGCACCTGTATCCACCTCATCATCTAGCTTCGCTGGTACATGGAGTGCTGGCTTTGCATCAGGCAATATGCTACGTTAACTCTGGACGTATACTTGGTCACAAAGACAACTCTGTTTTCTACAGATGTTGAGATGCTGTCCTCTTCATTTTCCTCACCTGACCAGTATTGTAGCTCACACCTTCAGATTATGGCCTGAACTTTGGAATTCCGTCAGGTCTTCTGCTCTGACTCTACCTACAAAGCTTTATTTAACGTTAAACACTGCAGCCAGAATGATTTCTCTGAAGTTTTGACCATGTAATTTATCGATTCCTAAATACTGTAAAATTTAAACTGTTTTGCAAGACCTGTGAAGCTTTTCACATTGGAGATGCACTTGTCCTGTTTTTCTTAGGGAAACTGCTCCCACCCCACGCGCCTCTCCTGCAGTGTGAGCTGCTGTATTTGTGGCAAGCTGCGCTCATTTCCGTGTCTTTGCACACACTCTTCCTTTGTGCCAGGGGTGGCCTCATTCCACAGGCCTTCCTCATACGTCTCCGCTTACCCACACTCTCCTCCTCCTCCGTTCTGCTCTCATACCGCCTCCGTGGGAGATTTTACTAAGCTTCCGTTGCTCCTGCACTGCTTTGTAAATAACTTCCTCTTCTTCCCCTCCCTCCTCCTCTCTTTCCCCTTTCCCCATTCGCCTTCCTCTACTTTATGTACTGGATATTGAAGTCAGCATCTTCACTCTGAGATAAATCCTTAGTTCTGTGTAATTATTGTTAATATTGTTATTGCTATTATTATTTGAATTCTGGGACAGAGTCTCACTAAATTGCCCGAGTGGGACTCCAACTTGCAATGTGCCTGCCTCAGCTTATCAGAGTGCTGGAATGACAGGTGTGCACCACCCTACCTGGAGCAATTAGCATTTTTGGTGATAAATTTTGTAAGAACTACCCTCCAATTTAAATAGGAGCATCCTGAGGGCAGAGAACATGTGTTTTTGTTGTTGTTTTCGTGTTTCTGTTCTAGCCCCTGAGTAGCTGTAACAGTGTTGTGTAAGGCCTGGTGCAATACTCCTGGACCAGAGTGACCTCCCGTCTTCGTACCAGTGAAAATCATGAACATGCGAGCCTACCCTCTAACCTGGTGATCTAAGTCTCAAAGATGAGAATGGGCAACACACACCTTAAACAACTCATTCATTTACATACCACTGAATCTCAATACTTTTGGTAAATGAATCCTGGAAAAATATTGTTGAACATGATGCCTAATAAATACCAAGATAATACATTTTATTTATTTATTTTTTCTGTCCCCAAATTTTACTGCCAAGAAGTCAAAAGACTTAGGGAGGTTACAGAACATGGAGGCAAAGACCCTTGAACTGACGTTTTCTACTTCCTGGTCTAGAGCCTTTCAATATACCTGTGAAGAACCAAACGCTCTAACCATCAGGAAGGCCACCTACCGAGGGGCTGGCTTTCTGTACACCTTCCTCAGGGGAGGCATCTGCTCTTCAGTGTCTTTTTTTGAGAACTCAAGTGAGAAACAACAAAATGCCTTCTAAAATCTTTTCTAGTGTCTGTCTCTCCTTCTAGGTTGATTTAACATTTGTTGCAGACAGGGAAATTAAAAGCAGAGGGGCTCTGGTCCTTCGTCAGAGTCAAGGCCAAGGCAACTAGAAATAATCCTATATAATTGGAAATAGCTGGAGGTTAGAAATAATTCCCAGGCCAGATGTTTGGGCGTTACTCTTGGCTTTTGTGTCTGTATGTTAAACTGTGTAGATCTGAAAGATTTTACACTCAGTCATGGTGCCTGTTGCATAACTTCCTCCAATCCTAAATCCTGGCACCTGCTTAAGAAGAGGCAAAGTCTTGAGAAGCTGAGTTGTTCTGTGCAGAATTTTGAAGCAACATTGAAATCCAATTATTTTAGTGCTTATGCATAGGAGAGTCACTTCATACAAACTGTACTATCGGGACAATTTTCAACAAAACAGGAGGAAAGTTTTGATTCTGTAACATTGATATTGCTTGGCAATAAACACTTCTGCAGCATTGTGTTTGTGCTTAGGTGCTGTTCCTAAAGCTCACTGGATCCTTATATAATCTCACAAGGTGAGGAATATCACTTTTATTTCACATGGAGGAAGCTGAAGTCCTAAGCCTAGAGAATTTTTTCTCATTAAATTTTATAAAGTAGATTAAAATAGTGACTTAGATCTCAGTAACTGCTCAATAAATGGTGTTAAGTTTGAAGGAGAAAAGACATAAACAAGGGATGAAACGAAATTAGCTCAGCAATAGTAAAAGTAGAGCAAAGTTGGCAATAAAATAAGAAAGTGAAAGATGAAGGATTTAAGCAAGAGACTGAATTTGAAAGAAGAGCGTGACTGGAAGCCCGAGAGGAGTTAGCCCAAGGTTTGTGAGTGGGCTGCTCCGGGGCGCTGTGGAATGACGACTACCAGCCACGCGGAGCCTGGAAGTTGTTGCCTTCTGGCTGCCCCACTTTGCCTCTGGCACATGGGTCCCCAGCGCTGGAAGCCTACCTTGCTGCAGCCTCTGCAGGTCTCTCTGGAGCTGTCTCTGCTCTCTGCTCAGCAGCTTCACACGGTAGAGGCAGACTTCCTCTAGTTGGTGCAGTCTATGGCCCAGTCTGATTTCGGCCTGCTTGGCATGCTTCCTCTCAAAGTCAAAGTGCTTTTGTAGGGGTCCTCTGGCCATGTTCATCTGCATCCTCTTCACTATGGAGGGACAGTGAAACCAGGTGCTCCCAGGCAGCACAGTGGTGCTGATAAAGCAAAGCTGAGATGCTGTTACCTGGCATTGGGTCTGAGATAAATGTTTGGAACTTGTATACTTCTGAAACCCCTGCTGAGTGACAGATGAGTCACACTGTTGGCAAGTGTGCCCTGCGGTAAAAAGACTTTTGAGTGACATGGAAAGATGGAGGTAAAGTCATTTCTCTGTGCCTCAGCCTCCTTCGCAGTGGGACTGTGATTTGCAATAGGCTCCCTACACACCCCCCAATCAGGTCAACTGAAAAGTATTTGAACAACTCTTGGGGGAGCACTATATACATTTATATATAAGGCATTATTTACCTGGCAGGGTAAGTCCCTTCACTATTCCTTAAAGGTTTCCAACGAGCCTGCACAGAGGTTGTGTGCACGAGATCTAAACAGCTTGTACCAATAAAGCTTTGGTGTTGATAATACAGGAAAAATATTAGCATTAACAGAAAGGATAAAATCAGGACAAAAGAAAGAAATTATAGGCAGCCTGATTTTGAGTCTAGTCTGTCTAAGCTTTTCCTGCAGGTCGAAGTGAAGAGCGCTTACCTACACATTCAGGGCTCTCACCACCGGAAATATTGCCAGCTTCTTTTGTGATGTTAGGCTGAGTCTTGACTAATGAGCTTGTTTTGTCATTCAGTAAACTTATGAGCCTAGCGTGGGGTGGAGGAGGGGAGAGGACTTTGGAGAGGGCTGGAGGGCAGGATGTTGATTGACTGTCCTTGAAAGCCCACTTTTTCCCTGCCCCCATCCCCGGTCAGGAACACTAGCTCCGTGGGCCGTGGGGACCAGTTCTAAATCTCCATGAGGTTAGAGGAACCTGCCGGGGGGCCTCTCCTAGAAGGGCCCACATCGCTTCTTCTGGGCTGTGTCCATGGGAGCCAAGAATGAAAGCAAGGAGTGCCCGGGCTGTATTCGCAGTCTGCCCCTCTCCCTCTCCTGTGTCCGTCCGCCTCTCCCTCCTCCTTCTCCTGGCTTCCCTCTCCTCACCCTCATTCCTGCTCCTTGGAAACCATCTCTGTTCCCCAAAGAAAGCACCTTATGCTCTCTGTCAGGATTTTTGCCCAAGAGAGCACTGAATGTGTTTATTCTGTGGTTTTGCACACCACACTGACTGTTCCCATGCTGCTGTCCCCCTTTAGTGCGCTTCAGAGCTTACTCAGATTGTCAAAGTGGCAAAAATAGCTTTAGGCAAAGTGAAATTTTTATTAGCTTTTGGACTTGTATTGAGATTGCCACAGTGGGAGGCCAAGTTGGACCCTTGGTTATATCACGTGATAATGGGTGGGACTTTTACTTGTGCTCTGGGACTTCGTATAAGAATAAGAGGCAATAATATGCCACGGTCTAAAGACAGCTGCCAGCACTGGGGCCTGATAATCCCCCTAGAGCTTATTGAGAGGCAGCTAAATGGGCCCTATTACCCACAATCATCACCCAGTAAATAAGCTGTTATAAGGAGATTACTAGGGGGAGAGAGAGAAAGAGGAGGGGGAATCATTATTCTCTCAGCGGGAAGCAATTCCTTTCCAGGCCTTCCCCATGAGGCAATTCTCTCGTCTCCAGAATTTAAATGAATGAGGAGGGATTCCAAGGAAATCGTTGCAGAGGCCAGGTGCCACACAGGGAGTACTGGTGCCTCCTCCCCACCTGCAGGCTGAGCACACTGCACCAGAACAGCCCCCAGTCATCCCTTTGTTGCCACCAGAGCTGATGACAGTGAGGGTCATAGAGGAGCTGGGCTCCTGTGTGTCATCTTGAGAGACAACCAGAGAGAAGAGCCTTGTAGAAATGACCTATGGCTGAAGTGCAGGAAGGACTCTTGGGGTAGTATGTGAGAAAATGGCTGCCCATGGCAGCCCTTTGAGGGTGCTGTAGGGAACCCGGCTCCATGTGAAGAAGCATGGGGATTACATGAGGGAGCAGAAAGGGTGGCATGACCATAGTACTCCTTTCCTTGGGGGGAATGCTTCCCTCAGAAAATGGAACACAGGCATGGCCTAGGGGAGGCAGCAATAACGGGTATCTAGGTGAAGGTGAACCTCTTCAAGCATTAATAGCAGAGGAAGTCAGGTCCTCATAAGACAGAAATACATGAAGAAATGCCAGCAATAACTTGGCACAAAAATGGAACAGTAATATAGGAAGAACTCCGTTTCTTCTATATAGATTCCTCCCATTTCTAGCTCACAGCCTCAGAAAGGTTCATGTTGGAAAGACGAGAGAGAGAGGACATCTGCAAGAAGACCACACCCCATCGCCTTGCTCCAGGGGTGAGAGAAGGAGGGTGACTGAGCATTCCCCTTCCTTCCCCTTCTCCAAGGCCCGGAGTCCAGGGAGGAAAGGCTTAAATTGCAAATGAAATTGAAACTTTAAACTGGAATAAGACATTTCTTATAAGTAAAGTGTCCAGAAGTATGTAGATTCTGTCCAAGATTTCACTAATGGACAAGAAAGAAAATAATCAACAAAGATAGTTACTGGAAATGTAAAACTCACATTTCCAAATTATGTTCCAGCTATCATCTGTAGGCAATGAAGGCATTTACACTGTTCAGTAAAGTGATCATGGTAAACAAGAGTTTTACAGAACGAAATTGATCTATGTACATCCCTACAGTTTTCCATAAATTTTTGTCTTACCTTCAGGCAGCATTGTCTTGTAGTCAAACTCATCTGGAATGTATGATTTAAGTCACTCATCCTCTTATGCAATGAATTTTTCATCTGTAAAGAGGTTAATGGTATCTTCATTGTAGGATTCTCATGAAATTGAATGAAAAAATGACTGTACAATGCTTCATGCTTAGTGGATGTACACTAGAAGTTCTTCATTTCCAGCAAAGTTAAGGAACATGGTCTAGCTTTCCTACTCTGAATAAAACAATTAAAAAGCAGACATAAATGTATGAAATATTTTTTTTTAAATCAGACATCAGGCAGTTGGGGTGGAGATCTCTGAGAGAGTGGGGACAAAACAAGAGATTTGAATTATTGCCACTGCTTATTGCCTGGAAAGAATTTTCTGGAACACGCAGAGAAGGGGCTGGGTAGGCAGTGGCTTCCTGTGATCAAGAGGTGAAGTTGGAAGTCCAGGAAGATGAGGGCAGCTGGGGTTGATCTGGGCAGATCCAGGAAGCTCAATGAACCCCCAGCAAAAGAACATGAATGAAACTCTGAGCAAACTGCTTAAAAAATAAAGAAGAGATAATCTTAAAAATAGTGAGACATAAACATATATATATATATATATATATATATATATATATATTTCCCTTTTTTTTCTTTTCTCCTTTTCCTCATCCCAGTTCCTTCCTTTTGAGCAATTGCTTTCCCTTTCACAATATCGATTGTACCTTCTGGGTTTTATTTATTCTTTATACAAGGATAGCTGGGATAATTATACTTCTGATGTCTACTGGTTTAATGAAAGGAACAGTTAATGCTTAAATTTTTTTCTTTTTTCTTCTTGACCGATTTTACATGCTTATATTTAGTAATCTGAACAACTAATTTGAAGACAACAATGTGCAATATAATAACCATTGTTGAATTCCAACCACCTTGTTTAGTGTAGCTCTGTATCATTTCTGATGTTTTTTGTTACTTTTTATTCTCTTTAATTGTTTGATCAATCTTGCATTCTTACACCTGGTAATCTGGGCAACTTCATTGAAGATAACAATATTTAATAAAACAACCATTGTTAATTCCTATCATTTTGTTTTGAAATCCTGTATCTTTTTATTGTTTTTTTCTTTTGGTCTTTTATTCTCTTTAAAATAAAGAAAATTTAAAAACTGTGGAACAAAAAGACATTATATACAAAAGAACACATACCCATAAAACAGAAGCCAGGCCTTGCAGCAAGATTTTTAAAATTCTGAAAGAAAACAAACAACACCTATAAATCTGTACCCAACAGAAATGTTCTCAGAAACAAAGGTAATTTGAAGAAATTTTCCATCATAGGGAAGCTTAAATAATTCTTCAATAGTACACCTACAATTTCAAATACTAAATATAGTTCTTCAAGCCAAATGAAAATTATACTATATGAAAATACAAGTCTGCATAAAAGGACAAAGATCATAGGAATTTTTAACCACATGAATAAGTGTATTATCTTATTATGGGATGTCTTTGAAATATTATTAACTCTTCTTATCTAGATCTCTTTGAAATGTAATTATTCAAGGGAAACCAAGCAAAGCAAAACCAATGCTTGTAAGATTTATAGCTTATTTAGAAATCGAGTGCATGAAGGAGATAGAAGAAAATCTTAATGGGAAGAAATCCAGATGTTATAATTTTCTCATACTATATTTACAGCAGTATAGTATCACTTCAAGGTAGACTGTAGGAAGTTAAAGCTATATAATCTCTAAAACAAGTGCTAAAGTAAAATAGCAAAGAACTATAACTAACAAGTGATCATTGAAAAATACTCAATCTATAATAAAAGAGAAAAAAAAAGAAAGTGGGAGAAATGAATAGGATAAATAAGAAATAAGAGACAATAGATTTAACCACAATTATGTTAAGAACCACAATAAATGTAAACGGTATTAACACCTCATTAAGGTACAGAGGTTATCCAATCAAGTAAAAGAATAAAACCACACTATATGATGCTCACTAAAACAACCAGGCAGACCAAAACAACTTTCAAGACATAAATGAGTGAGAAATAAATAGATGGGAAAAATATACAATAATAACATTAGTTAAAGAAATCAGGGAACCTATATTAAGATCAAACAAAATAATTTCAGAACCAAGAATATTATCAGGGACAAAGAGAGCCAATACTTGATAATGAAGGATTTGTACTTAATTCATCAAGAGGAGGGAAATCAAGCTGCCAAATACACAAAGTAAAAACTGATGGAGCTGCATGCCGTGATTCTGACACTCCTTGCTCACTGTCATTCATGGAACAAATAAAAAGAAACTTAGAAACATAAGGGAAACTGGATGAGCACCATTGACTATCTCGATTAAGCTAATGTTTATAAAATATCTCATCCAGGAACAACAGGACACTCATTCTTTCCAGTGCACAAGGAACTTTCATCAGGATAGGTTGGATTTTAGCCACAAGTTTTAATAAATATAAAGATACTGAACAATGAAATATATTCCCTAGTTACAATGGAACAAATCTAGATAGAACTCAAAAGAAAAAGATGCCTGGAAAAACCACTTTAACCTTGAAATTAAATAATATATTTCTAAAAAAATAGGTCAATGGAATTAAATAGAGACTTTAGAATATGTACATATGGTTCCTTTATTTTTGACAAAATGCTAAAAGAATAATCTTTTCGTAGTGGTCCCAGAGCACTGTCAAATCACAGTTACCTTACTGAAAACAGAAGATACAAAGAAACTCAGATGGGTACAGAAAGAAAAGAAAAAATATTCAAAATGAATGAAGAGAGGAATGATTTTTCACCAGAAAGTACAGAAATAGTTAAGTGACACTTCTAACATATTAAGAAGAACAACTATAAAATAAAATTGCACACCCAGAGAAAATATTGTTTTAATTTGGAAAAGAAAAAAGGAAACATTTCAGATAAACAAAAGTGATTTAATCATTGTTCAGTAGATTAAATCAGAAGAAATCTTATAGTATACTTTATGAAAAATGACTAGAAAATAAATCGAAGTTAAAAAAGGAAATGAAGACCTACTTAAGGCAATAATATAACACTGAAAGATGAAATTTATAATTTGTATAGAAGTCCCAGTTGTTTCAAACAAGCAAAGGATGGGAGTAGTTAAATACACTGTGTTGTTGTAAGGTTATCAGAAATACTAAATGATGGAAGAAGACATACAAAGAAATGTGAACCAAGATGAGGGTGGTAGGACAGGATCAACCCTGAATAAACACAGAAGTTAAAGAGGGCTGTTAGTAATTGTAAGTAAAACTCCTCTCACGAATACAACTTCTGAACTCCAATTCTATGAGGGTTTTTTCCAAACCAAGCCAAATCTCAAATGTTCAGAATGCCAGCTAGTCTTCCTAAGATTCAATTCAATTTTGACATCGAGAATGAACATTGGATCACACAGGTGAAGGGCTCAGTGTCACAAGACTGTTACTCCACTCTGCACCCACTTCAGATGCCAATCACAGATTACAAAGACCTCTGCTTCTCAATGACCAGGTACAAATTGGAGGTTGCCATGTTTCCTTTATCAGGTTCAATGTTGCTAGAGTGGATCATGGCACTCAGGAGAACACCTTGCTTATGTTTACCCATTTATTACAAAGAGCACAAAGCAGCAAGTCAAAAGACAGGGAGAGTATGGAGGGTGAAGGATGGGGAACTCTTATGTCCTCCCAGTAGTGTGCCCTGCAGCATCTGCAAGTGTTCAACCTGGAGCCCTTTTGCTCTTTTAAGCATTTAGGAAGATTCCACTGCATAAACATGACTGGTAAAATCATGGATCCTTAGCCAACCATCAACCCATCTCCTTCCCCGAGGTGGTGAGTCAGCCTGAAATTTCCAAACCTCTAAGCACATCCTTGGTTGCCCTGGAAACCAGTGCCAACAGACAGCTACCCAAGTGTCCCCTGCCATGAGTGACCTCATTAGCATATAAAAACCTATTCCAATTTTACCATGTACATTATTGATAGTCTAAAGAAGAAACATTTAAAGTGAAAGACACATAGTTTGAAAGCAAAAGGTAAAGTATAACAAGAGTTTAAGCATAAGATGACATAGGTTTATTTTTCAGAAAAAAATAGACCTCAAGAAAAAGTATACTATGAGATTAAGAGGCACTGCATGTAATTCATCAGAAAAAAACTAATAATCCTCAATCTACATGCATTTTTTAGAGGAGCAAAACTCATGAATCAAAAATGAGGAGTTAAAGAGAGGAATAAACAAATCTGGAGTAAAACTTAGAGAATGTTAATCTCCCCCTCTGAATAATGGATAGAACAAGCAGAATAATATTAGTAATGACAGAAAATCTAAACTACACTTCGACTAATCTGACCTTATTGACATTTACCCAATAACTGCAGAATAAATATTTTTGGGGAGCACACTTGGAACTTTCTGGCCAGAATGAGTCTTACTAAAATTGTTTTTGTTTTTGAGACAAGGTCTTGCTACGGAGTTCAGGCTGGCTGTGAGCTCACTTTGTAGCTCAGGATGGTCTTGAACTTGCAACAATCCTCCTGCCTCAGGTTTCTGACTCTTGGGATTGAGTCTTATTAAATTTTAAAATTTGAAATTTTACACTCTGTGTTCTCTGATCACAACAGAAATAAATTAGAAATAAAAAATAAGAAGGTAAATGGTAAATTCCTAATATTGTTAAAATTAAATCATTTCAAAACCAAATGAGTCCAAAAGAAAATTTTAAAAATGAGTTTAGAAAATATTTTGAGGTATGTAAAAATGAGAACAATTCATCCCATAGCTAAATCAGACTTTAGAGCAAAGTTTTAACTAATGGCCATATTAGAGAAGATTAAAACAATTATCTTATTTTCCATCTTAACAAACTAGAAAAGAAGTAGTTAACTAAGTGAATCCAAAGTACTTAGAATAAGAGAATAACAATGGTAACATTAAGAATGAGTGAAAATATGAAAAGGTATATAATGGAGAAAATTAATAAGCTCAAGTAATGATTCCTAGACAACATTAATAAAATTTTAAGATTCTGAGAAGGATAATCAAGGAAAAATTTTGAGAAAGACAGTTATCAATATAAGGATGACATTTTTGGTATCACTAGGTAGTCTACTGATATTAAAAAGGGGAAATTTTAGGAACAAATTTATACATTTAAATTTGACAACTTAGACTTCCGGAAAGATGGCAACTGTGTAAGCAGCAGAGAAAGAGCCTCCCAGAGGATTGCCACCCAGACACTGGAATATAGCAACATGAAAAAGACAGGAAGGAGAGAAATGTGTACTCTGAACCCAGGAAGGATCTGAAATGAAAATTGAAGCCCTCAGAAAGAGCAAACAAGACCTCTCCTGGAGGAAAGGCTCAGAGGGCTGCCATGGCACAGTTGGAGGAAGAGGAGGCAGAGAAAAAGGGAGTCAGCACTTCAAACACACCCTCGGCCTGCTCCCTCATTCTAGCACTCGAAGCTTTGGCTTTGGAGGCCTGTGCTCATGGGACCCTCCTGGCTAGGCCAGGGGAGACCAGAGCTCTGAGAGCTGGTCCAGGACCAGAGAGGAGAAGGCACAGCCTAGAAAAGAGGCAGTGGCAGTTGGAAAGTGTTGTCGAACCCAGTGTGAGGATGAGAAGGTGCAGTAGTCACTAAAACAGAATCCCCACTCTGCAGCAATCTTTCTAATCAGTGCCCTGAGGCAAGGTGGAGTTAAAGCAAACAGTACACAGCCCACCACACCCAGCTGTACACCTGCCCTGAGGCTGTGGCCTCCTAGCTCTCCACTATGTGAGCAACTACCAGCAGAGAGCAGCAGAGAGCAGTGGCAGAGACCCCAGGGCCACATCAATTCCCAGGGATCCAGCCAAAGAACAAACAGGAACTGAAGCACAACAGTAAGAGAGAGCTGCAGATGGAGGTGGATCACACGGCCCCACACCCTTCTCACTCCAACACCAAGCAGGAAGCATGAGCTGAGTTACTGGACTTCAGCTCCCACCCTGAACTCCCTCTCTGAGCATCTTGAATCTTGGTCACCCGAGCACTCAACATGTGTCCCTGACAGCAACAGGCTGAGTCCACAGGCTTCCAGACTCACCCTAAACTACTAATATGAGCACCAAGAGGGACTTCATACTGCTGACATATATGAATCTTGTATGAACCCATAGCGACAAATTACATGAAAAGCAGCAGTCCTGGAGTCCAAGAGACAACAACATACTTTACACAGCAGACCTGAGAAAATCCTCCAATTCTCTCCTAGAACTAATAACTAAACTTAGTACACAACCTGGACTACCACAGTGAGCACGGGTGGGAGAGACCTCACGCCACTTGTGCCCAGCATTGTAAGTGCACCCAATGCCCAGCTGCAAGGGGCGGGGAATGGCAACATTGGAGATCAAGAGGTAGGAGGAGGTGAAGACCTGGAAGTAGGGTGCAGACCCGGTTCTCTAGCTGGGTGGGGACAGCCTCCAAAGAGTCATAGGCGGCCTGCAGGGAGACACTAGTGGCCTATAAGGGGACCCTGGGGACCTTGACAGGGAGCTCAGTAGCCTGAGGAGGGCGGGGGCTCCCTCCAGGCTATATGAGAACCCTGAAGACCTGGAGCAGACCTCCGGCAGTGTGGCTGTGGGGCAGAGCCCAGCAGTCTACTGGGGGCAACCCTGTGGACTAGACCTGGCCCCTGGCAGAGCCTTGCCAGGGGGGAGCCTGGTGGTCTGCTTGGGTGACCCTGAGGATTTGACTGGGCCTCTGGATGTGCTGTATCGAGGCAAAGCCTGATGGTTTGCTGGGTAACCCCGCCAATTTGACTGGATCCCCAATGGCCTTGAGGGCTTGTCAGTGGGGGCTTGACCATAGTGAACCTGGTTCCCTGCCTAACTACCGTCTTTGTGGTTGGGTGCTTTTCAGCCTCCTGTCATAGCAATTTGTGTGCACCCATGTTTGTTACAGCATAATTTGAAGCAGTCATGTCTCTTCCCAATGTGAGAGCCCGAGGAAGTAAATAAACACAAAAGTACAGTTATTATCAGAGGGAAGATGACTGATTGGTTGGTAGAACATTGGAGATGAGGGTGGAGAAAACTGATTAATCGAACAAGCCATCATCTGTATAACTGAGCAACAAATGTGAAGATAACATTATGTAATACAGCATCCAGTGCTAATTCCCTACTATCTTCTCTATAATTTTGTATTTCCTGTTTGTTTTTGTGTTATTCTGATTTATATTTCTCCATTCTTTTGTCTTAAAAAATTTTTAAAAATAAAAAAATTAATAAATTTGACAACAAATAAAATTGGCAGATTCCCTGGTAAATACAATAAAAAAAAACTGACTCTAGAAGAAATAGAAAACAAGAATTGCTCAATATTCTTCACATTTCTTGAATTTGTAATCAAGAAAATTCCAGGCTCAAATAGTTTAATTGATGAATTATATCAAATATCAAAAGAGTAGCGAATATAAAAGTTCTCCAGAATTTGTCAGAAAACAGAGAAGAGAATAATTTCCAGCCTATTTTATAAAGATAGTATTATCTTGATACCAAAATTAGACAAGGAATTACATAAAAAAGGAAACATAGATCCATACCAATCATGATAAGATAGAACAATGGAAACTAAAATATTGGGAAATAAAAAATAATGCAATATATAAAGGATTGCATATCATCACTTCACTCCAGTAACACAAGGTTGGTTTACTACTTAAAAATCCATAAAATTCAACTGTATTAAGGAATACAGGCAGAAAACATAATTGTGCTAACAGGTGCAGAAAATCACTTCATAAAAGTCTATTAATTTCAGCAAAGTACAAATAAAAGGGAACATCCTCAAAATCTTGCAGCTGACAGTATAGTTAGCAGCAGACTTCTAAAGAATGAAGAACAAGGTGCAAATGTCTGCTTTCACTATTTCTATTTAACATTGTAGTAGAGAACTTAGCTAGGACTTTGAGACGAGAAAAAAAGAGGCACATGAATTGGTAAGTAAAGCACAAGTGTCTTGGCTTGCAGATGACATAGTTTTCTATAGATAGTAGTAAGGTATCTACATCTATAATATTGCAAGATTAAGTGATAATGCCAGTGTATAAAAATGTATTTAGTCATACTAACATAAGAATATAGTACAAGTAAATTTAAAAATAAATATGCTGTTTATAATATAATGAATCATAAATTCTGGAATAGATTTAATAAAGTTAATAAAATGTAGGACTACAAAATATTTCAGATATAAACTAAAGATGTGAATAAATAGGGGAGATATGTAATGTTGAATATTTTAGACTGAGAATTCTTCTTAAGATTACCTATAGATTCAATCACAATAAAAATCTAGCAGGCATTTTTTCCCAGTAAATATTGAAAAGCTTATCTTACAATTGAAATGGTAATAGGATGGGCTTAGCGTGTCCAAAATAATTTTGTAAAGGAAGGAAAAGCTGAAGGATAAATGCTGTCTGATTTCCAGAGGTACTCTCAAGCAACAACTAATAAGATTATATCATGTTGGTGTAAAGAGAACCAGATAAGACTAACACAATGGAAAAAAGATCTTAGAAGTAGACCTACCCAGTTTATTTTTCACAGACCATTAATGTATGTAACTCAATGAGAGAAAAATATATTCTTTCCACAAGTAGTGTTTGAACAATTAGCTATCTGTGTGGAAAAAATTAAATCTCAATCCTTAAACAAAATTGTATAGAAATAATTTTAAAATGGATTATAAATCTTGATATAAAGCCTCAAACTACAAAACTTCTAGAAGAAAGATCTCTTTCAACTCAGAAGGGTAGCAAGAGCTTACTTTAGAATATGCGCTACAAAAGTGAGTAAAAACAAAAGCTTATGAAAATATAGCAACATTATACCTATTTTACAAAGAACCTGTTTTCATTAAAACTCAAACAACACTTGCAACATAACACAAACAGTTTTACTGGGCAATAGACATGAATAGATAATCTACAAAAATATACAAATGGTCAATAAGGGAATATATATATATGCTTAATGTAATTAGTCCTTGGGAAGTCCTAGAAAAAATCAAAATGATATATCCTTTTCTATTCTGCAGCATAATTTTAGGTAAAAAGGGTAGTTGATTGGTCAACTGAAAATTTTATACATTGATTTTGTGCTTATAAAACAGTACAACTATTTTTGAAAAATGGCTTTACAATTTCTTATGAAATTCAACATATCCTTAAATATGACCCAATAATTCTACTCCTGGAAATATTTAACAAAGATAAATGACAACATGTGCTCATACCTAGCTGCAAAGGAGTCTGACAATGTATATTTTTCTGGACAGCTATGTCCTCATCTAAATATTTCAGGTTTTCTTAACTTTGAAAACAGGGGAAATTAATGATAGGAGACAACCAGAAGTGCCACAGACACTGCAACATAGTTAGCTAAGATGGATTGGATGTTCACCACCCTTAATTTGTGATGCTACAAGTAAGTATTTCATGGCAGAAGCATTATTATAGTTACAAATGCAAATGAAAAGTCTAAAATTAGGTGACAATACAAACTTATGAGGTAGTTATGCAAATAGTTAGGATATGCATTTTAAGATTATATTTGAAATGAAACAAATGCACATGCATATATGTTCTCAAAGAGAAATTCACACACCCTCATTCTATTTATGAATACCAATCTGGAAAAAAATCTGGCTTAGAGAATGGATGCTGACACAAAGCCTTTTCAGGATATGGTTCCTGCCTCATCTCCTGTGCTTTCCAATACCTCCCCCTGAACTGTTTGCAGTTATTTAAAGAAAACACGAATCCCTGGGACTCTTGTTCTTGGCACAGCCTGGTTTATTTTCTCTTCCTGGTTATGTCTTCCTCTCCTGGGCTTTTGTTTCTGTTGAAGAAATGGTATATGCCCTAATGCCAAAAATAGGACAGGAAAATCGCCTTGTTTTTCCAGAGGAAGTTTTGGCGTACTTTTCTCTCACTTTCCTTATTCATAAACCACAAAGTATATTTGACATTAATATTATCATTGTTCTTCAATAATAACCATTAAAATATTAAAATTCTAAAAAATCTCAGTACCCTTCAATTGTTTGTGGCTTTCTTTCCCTGTCATTCAGTTCCTTGAGCAGAAGGATTTATATTTTATACCCCTCCTGGTGTCTGCAGCCTGTAGCACAGTACATAGCTCATGGTAAGTATTCACTAAATATTTGTTAAGTACTAATTTGGGAAAAATGTAGCCATCAAGTTAAATAACTTGCCTACAAATTTATGTGACTCAAACTTCTACTTAGTGCTTCTCTAATGAAACTGAAAAGATGAGAGTGTTTTTAAACAAGGCCAAATATTTTGAGCTTGGAAAACCATAGGTGGTATGGTCCACCTGTGTCTGCTGTACTCATGTCACATTAGGTTACATTTGTTCAATTTCATCCCTTCACATTCCCTCAAGTAGCTCAGTCTTGATTGATATATGAGCTTCTAGAACTTGATCTCCTCATCTAATACTGAAACAAGTACTTTGTGAGCTTGTCAATTTTCTGAAAATCGGCAGCCCTCAGCTTGCGGGAAGGAGTGTCACGAGATGGAGAGGCCCAGGATGCTTTGTCTCTCTAATCTGAGTGGTTGTGCCAGGAAAGCCAGCGGGACAGGCCTTTGTATTTGTAGTAACAAGGCTTCAGCCTCCAGTCGCTAGTGATCAGGTAACAGGAGCGGCTGCTCTTATCACGGTAAAAATACACATGGTTATTGAACCAGCACACTTCTAATCTTGCCATTGGCTTAATGGGTAACTTTATATTGTACATGATCTCCATAGTGACATAGTCCTCTAGAACCTAGCCTATCTGCAAAACTAAACATCTACCTTGTTTCCCTTGCACTGAGTGCTGAATGGGTATGGTATTAATCTCTGTGGTTGCCATAACAAAGCACCACAACTGGAGGCTTGCAACAATAGAAACACACTCAGCTATGGAGGCAGAAGTCTGAAATCGAGGTGTTAGCAGGGGCATGCTCCCTTTGGATGCGATAGAAGAGGATCCTTCCTTATCTCCATTTTCTGGTGGTTTCATCAGTCTTTGGCTTTTGGCAGCATAGTTCTGATCCCTGCCTCCAATTTCTCACCGTCATCTTTCCTTTGTGTTTGATTCTCTTTTCAACCTGCAAAACACTCACTGTTCTTAAATCTTACGACTATAAAGACCCTATGTCTAAATAAGGCCACATTCGCAGATGCCAGAGATCGGGACATTAACAAATCTTTCAGTAAAGATGGCTTTCAAGTAAGCTGTCTGGAGCCCTTTCCTTTTAGTTCGTGTTACCCAATTTTTATTTCCAATTTTTGCAAATACATAATTTGTACCATATTTCCATTATAAATTGTTCATCCTTTCCTGTATTTGCTACCGGAATTATATCATTTTAATTATCAAATATATCCCATTCATCTATACTGTAAAATTTACAGGAACATGTGCATTATGTTCACCACTGGTATACCATCGTCACCATTTGACTTACTTTTTCCCACTGCTGGTACTTTAATTTTTCCCAACCTTTGGGCTTTGGACCATGACTTTTGCTCTAGAGCTATTTACCCATTACCACCGCATCCTCCGCACAGCCTCATTACAGTAGCCTTGCTTTCTTCTCTTCATTAACACTCAGTGTCATCAGTCTTTTGACTTCTTATGCCTGTACCATGGTAATGCAGATGCATATATATTTACACCAGGATAATGGACACCTCGCTGATTTCTGCACTTTGGTCCCTTCTTATACTAGCAAGTTGATCTTCCCTATGATCTCTTTTTTATAATATGTCTTCGCTTGATAAATGGAAGAAGCATTCTTTAACCTGTTAGAATTAAAAGTTTGTCATGGAAATCTAACTAACTGTTCCATGGGTAATAGAAAAGCTCATATCTATATTTTTATGAGTATTGTGTCATGAGAAATTGTATGCATAGCAGTAAACACGATAACCTCTGAGACCTCATCTTCAATGAAAAGTTCAATTTTGTTACTATGTACTATTGTACTTTCCAAGGTAAGGAATAGAAATCATTATGCCTTAGAAAGAAATTGAATAAATATGAATAAAATGAAAACTTTATAATAATGTTTAATATTTGGTAACTATGAAACCATGATATTTTTTATTACAGGAACTTTGGAAAATTCACAAAAGGAAAGGAAAATAGTGAAAAAGATTACTGTAATCTCATTAACCTTGTAACATTTGAAAATGTTTCTTTCTACTTTTTGGAAGGAAAAACCCTTTTTGATGAAATGCTGCTCCTATTCTGGCAATGGGAAAGCCCCTTTCTGTTATGCCTACCCATTTACCTCAGTCTACTTATTACTTAGCCAGTTCTCACACACACACACACACACACACACACACACACACACACACTATGCTAGAGATTACATCTAGGGCCTCATACAAGCTAAGCAAGAATTCTACCACTGAACTATATCTCTAGATCTTATGCCCAATATTTTTCAAATTCTCTTCTTATGCCCAAGAGCTGGATTTTAAGGGCTTCCTTTGCTCCAATCTTCAAAGGAACTGGGATTATGAAGCCATCTCAAATAATCACCAGGGAGAAGAGGAAGGATGTGGGGAGCTTACAAACAACAGCAGTAGTGAACAGTCCAGGAGAGTCAGACCCCCCAGCATCAGAAAAGAGGACCCTGCACACTTCCCATCAAAGCCTACAGGCTTCCCTAAGCATCTTGACCTTGTTTCTTGCTTCAGGGGACCCAGGTCCAATTCTGGAGCAGAGAATCTGATGTCAACCCACCAAGATTTCTCTGATGCAGTCTGGGAAATTAACATATTAAGATTTGCCTGGCTTCAAAGTGCCATTCCGCCTTCCCTCTACTAAGAGAAAATGGCTGGGAAGGGCTTTGCGAAGCAAACAGCCTAATCTGGGAGCTCTGGGAGGGCAAAAGTAGCCAGAGCAGAGTGCCTGTCATGTTCTTTCGTATATAGAAGATAAAGTTAGGCTTTTCTCTGCCAGCTTCTCTCTTTACATCTACCCATCCTTATTCTTTTTATCCTGTGTGGGCCCACAATTCAGAGATTATAGATTTAAGGTTTGTTTTCTCTCCAAATTCATATGTGGGACCCTAAGCACCATAAGAGGTTAGCAGTTAGGGGCCACTGGAAGATGATTATGTCCTAAGAGTGGAGCTCTAATGAATGGAGTTAGTGCCCTTGTAAGAGAGGTCCCAAGGAGCCTCCCTTACCCTGTCATCCTGTGGGACTCAGCGAGAAGGTGGTTTGTCTATGAGCCAGGAAATCTTCATCAAACCCCGAATCTTCCAAAATTCTGATCTCGGACTTTCTAACTTCCAGTACTAGGAAAAATAAGCATCTGTTATTTATAAGCTACCCAGTGTATGAAATTCTGTTATATCATTTCAAGTAGACTAAAACAAGAGAGAGGCATCCTGGATCCCCAAAGAGATTGTTGTGTGACAAATCTGAGTTCTCTGATAAGACTGTTCTCTTCTTCCCACCGTATCTGCTTTCTTCTTCAGTCCCAGAGCTGAGGAAGGATTTCAGTCCTGCCCTGAGCAAGTATTGTGCAATTCTGCCACTGCCGTGGTCAGGAAGTATTCTTGACATCCAGCTATTTCTCTTGGTGGGTTAATTTAGCATACAAGAATACAACATTACACTGTAGCCCATGCTAGCAGTAGCTCTGTAGAGATACTGAGAAAAGTGAAAAACATTGTTGCCCTGAAGTGAAAATCAACCAGGTGGTAGTAGCAAGTGGAAGGATATTGTGAAGTTAAGTTTGTTTATCTCTTTAAAATATTTCACGAACAGGGAGCATAGTACACAAAGAAAGTCACATGTTAAGAAAATTATGTTCATAGAAAAATCACTTAAACCTAAGTGCCGTTTGTCCTGGGACCAGCAGAGGTGTCTTGGTTAACATAGAGACCATTTGCAATTAGAAACAAGAAAATAAATCAAATTTTCCTTTCTCAGAATAAGAGCAAGGCTATTATTTGGCAAGGAGAATTACAGATATTCTCTGTTTCTACAAGGAATAAGGTCAGTCTGTACATCCCCAGGAAGAACATGTATTTCTAAAAGAGCAAAGTGTGTTAGTATTTAAGCTGAGCCAGGAGAAAAGGCAAAGGAGAGAATACCTGCCACTGTCTGTTCTCACTCCAACCTCTTCACTCTCCCTGTTTCACAGCCTAAACCATCACCCGCTTCTTCAACACGTTATCTTTTTCTGAGTTTTGAGTTCAGCAGATGCTGGACCCTTCTGAAGACACAGTCAGTGTTTGGATAAGGACATGCCGTTAAGCCTGAACGTGAGGATGGGCAGGGTCTAAGAGAGGGTGGTAGAATTATAAAGATGGGGATCGAAGTCAAGCATGGTGGCACACACACACACACCTGAAATCGCTGTCCTCTGAGAAGCAGAGGCAGGAGGATCACAAGCCAGAGCTCAGCCTAGGCAACTTGGTGATTTGGTGAGACCCTCTCACAAAAGAAATAAAACATGAGCTGGGGATGTAGCTCAGTGTGAAAGTCTTGAGTTCAAGCCCCAGTATTGTAAAAAAGAAAGAACAAATACAAAGGGTCAAGGACATTGAGATGGTTAGGAAATGCAGGGGCTTCCATTCTGAATCTGTAGGTCACATGTGCACTCAAGGGACTGTCACTGTCAACGAATACTGACATTGATATGAGACCTAGTTCCACGATTCTGTTTTTCATGGAAACAGAGTTTTGAATCATTGGACACATAACTATTAAGCCCGTGTTGGAATTCAGATGCATGAACTAAAATATATCCTCAGGCTTGAAGCTAGGTTGCGGCTGAGATTTCAGGGAACTCCCTCTACTTAAAAGTTATTGTTCAGACCTTGCGAAAACTTGTAGTTTCCGGATCGGACACAGGGCGGCGCTCTGAGACCACTTTGAGCAGGAATTACGGACAGTGCTGGGAATGCCTGGGACCCAGAGTAGCCGCTTCCCTGGAGTAAATCAGAACAGAGCACAAACACCTTTTGGTTCCAGTGGGTGTTCTCTTTTTCCCTTCATCTTTTCTTTGTCTCTCTCTCTCTCTTTTTTCTTTTCGGTACTAGGAATAGATCCCAAGGCCTTTACAACGAGCTACATCCCTAGGTTTTATTTTTTATTTTGAGACAGAGTGTCAGCAAATTGCTAAATTGCTCAAACTGGGCTCCAACCTGTGGTCCTGCTTCCTCAGTCCCCCAGAGTGCTGGGATTTTTATAGTGTGTGCTACCATGCCTGGCTTAATATTTGTTTCTGTTGCAGCCACATTCGGATGCTACATTAAATTGAGTTTCATTGTTAAAGATGACTTCTTCTGAAGCTATTGTTTTCATGCTCGGAGTTAGGAAACATTTTAAAAATACTTTTTGAAATGGAAAAAGTATGCTGCAATATTTGATTGTCTTTTCTTGCATGATAAAACCAGCAGATGGCTTCTCCGTGTCAGTAGAAAACTAACCCAAAACATACTTAGAAGTTTCTACCTAAAAGTTCAATTCTTTATTGTTTTTTTTTTTTTTTTGCGGTACTAGGGATCGAACTCAGGACCTTGTGCTTGCCAGGCAAGCACTTATTCCACTGAGCTATATCCCCAGCCCTAATTCTTTATTCTGAACTTCAGAGGCCACCTTGAAGTTAAATTCACAAATCGGTAGAGTGAAGGAACTTTTAGACAATATCAAATGCGCCCTGCCTGTGACTTGTGATTGCCGTTAGTATAGTATCTGCCTGGGCATGAGAGTAAGGTCTTGTGAATTGCTAAGGGTTTTCCTGCAACATTGTGCTTATCTATCTTGGTCATCAGTTGCTGCTTGATGAGGTTTGCTTTGCGCTTCCGAACTTGCTGGTGTTTATCTTCAGTGGAGCGAATGGAAGCAAACGAGAGCCAAGCTGCTCTTCTCCGCTATCGGTCAAAAGGACACACCTGCTGCACCCGAGGCACCGCCCTTCCTGTTTACCTGAGTAGCAGGTGATTGCTTTGAAACCCTAGGGTCTGCCTTGCCGCCTCAGCGTTGTCCCTTTGGCCCTGGGTCTTGGCCATCTCCATGCCTCTGCCTCCTTCTCTCTTTTCTTCTTATTTTTGCCGTGCAGTGGTATGAACCCAGGACCTTGTGCACAGTAGGCGAGGGCTGTGCCCCTGAGCTACCTCTGCAGCTTCAGGTAGCCTTCGAACACCCATCCTCACGGTCTCAGGCCCTTTGGATGCAGACTGAACTGTTTTATTTTTTGCTATTTCTAACTCGAGCTCCTTATAGAGCCTTTTGCATCCTATTTAGTTGTTTTGATACTGGTCTACTTTTCTGTTATTTTAAGGAAATTTCCACTCTTTTTTTTCTTTACTTGTCTTTGACTGACATGTTTTTCTTTTCTGGACTTAAATCTGCCTTCCCAAAGGTCCAAAGGATCACACAGAATCACCTTTTAGGGTGCTGATGGATTCGATGTTGACAGTTCTCTCCCACACTTCTCTCTCTCCGGAGGACCAATATTTGTCTTTATTTCTACTTTGTCAATTAGCTCTTTTGCTTTGCTTAAATCCTTAACTTTTAGTCTACGCTAGCAATTTGTCTTCATGCTTCTGAAAGCCAGGCATGAGCCAGGAAGAGGAGACTGTGTGCCAGTAAATCTAAAGAAACTATTTATCAATACAAGTAAGGTTCTTAGCAAGGCGCCTCACACAGTCACCGCCCAGTAAATAGAAGGTATTATTATGAGTTGTTTCCCAATCAATCTCACTCAGTGCGTTTTCAAATGCGTGCTTGATGCTAAACGCTTTGTAGTGAGAAGGCAGCAATGAATACACCACGATCTTGTTCTTCCAGATGCTCCAGCACAAAGGACGGAGACGGGCATCTGCATGAGTAATTGAGAAGCAGTGTCCTCCTTCCAGTTAGAAACTGTTGGCAGGAGGGGTGACAGGAGATGAGAAGAACCCGCAAGGTCTTCACGGAATAGTGACTAACATTCCCTCTGTGGGAGCAGGACTATTTCAAATCCATCACATATAGGAGCTTTATCAGGTTGCTTAAAAGAGCTGTTTGAAGGAGCTGCTGTTTTGCCAGCATCCTCAGATGACATGAAAGTAAAGGGAAGGAGGTCAGGAAGCAGCTGGGTGGGGCAGCTGAGCTGCCATTTGAAGCCCAGCATTCTGGTGTTGGGAGGAGGTGTTTTCTCCGCTCTGCTGCTGGCAGGGATCATGAGGAGGGATGGGGTGTGAGATGCACCTTGTGGGAAGGACAGGTTGTGCTACCCATGGAAGCAAGTAAACATAAGCCTGCACAAAAGCTCTGTGAGGCACAGCAGGACCAGAACAGGGCTACTAAGGATCTCTTAGGTCAATAGTCGTCTTGCTCGTGTTTTGAGAGCAAGAGAATGATGTTTTGAGAGGTGACTTGAGTTGAGGGGCGACCCTGATTCCTCCTTGGGAAGAAAGGGAATGAGACCCTGTGCCACGGGAGTGGTGGGTGTATAATTTCCCCTTTCCTTGCAGCCTCTGAATGGCCATCAGTCCTTTTGCTGGCACATAAGGTCTCTGACAGGTTCACGGAGAAAGGGCTGCGGGGGTGAGAAGTAGGTTCTTCCACAGCGCATCCAGCCGCAGCCCAGCGGGGCACCTCTCTGACCTCCAGACGGCCTCAGTTATCTGAGGCTGGGCTGTCTGAGGACGTGACTGTTGCTAGTGTGGATGGCTTTTAGATGATGGCCTTGGATGTTCTCAAATCTCTCTCCTGCATCTGCTTTAAAGAATGTCTCGTTTCCCACAGCAGCCGGGAGAGGATGATTCTGGGGGCGTGTGTACGTGCATCGTGCGGGTACTCAGAGAAGATAACAGAGCAGACTGTGGGATGGGCAGGAAGAGCTTCCACATCTCATCCAGAACCTACCTTCTGCCAGCCTCCATGTGCCAGGGCCACATCCCTGCAGGCTCCTCCTCCCTGAGTCCCATGGGAGCTGCGCCTTTTGTCCCAACCAGATGCCTCCTAAGTGTGATTTCAAGCCCGAGACAGCTGGGTGGAGAAAGGCTAGTGTTTATAACTAGATTCAGCGGGCTGTTAGGGCTATAATAGGCTTTCAGAGTCCAGATGGCCACCCCGTTGGCCAAGTGCATCTGGCTGAGAATGCCGAGAAGCACGTAGCTGGCTGCCGTGTGGGAGGTGGCCCTCTGGGGGACGCGCAGAAGGAATGGACGTAAGGGAGTGTTTGCGCCACGCTCCCCATATGTCTGAGATGTTTTCTTCTCTCCTGATGCCATACCTTTCTCCTTTCCCCTGACCCCCATGCACAGAGATCAAAGCTCAGAACAGGCAGGCGACTGCACTGCCTCTGATCCCTGCTTGCCTTTCTACGATAGCGGACTACAGGGCTTTTCTTAGTGAAAACTTGGAAATCTTCAGTTAAACTTAATCAGCTGATGCATGGACTCCAAGTCTGATAATCAGTGTAATTACAGGACTGTTATTTGGTCCCACACAGAACTTGAAACAGCAGAGTTACTTCCTGTCGGCCAGAGACCTTGCAAATATCTGGCCAGTCATCAGGTCCCAAGCTGCCAGTGATATTCAGACATCCTATGTAATCTGACAAATGGATATATATATTTCCATAATATATATTCCATATATATACTTTTGTTACTAGATCCTGAATTTTAGAGTAGGAAAATACCATTAATATCACTTATTATTTCTGTCCTGTTTGCCTCAACAGTGACACACTTGTTTAGAAGCAAAGACAGGACAAAATTCCAAGTTTCCAGCTAATCACTTGGTATTTGTGTTTTAAATTCAAGACATAGCTGAACTTCCCTGTTACTCTCCAACTGCTCTAACAGATTAATTTGCAGGAGAGAACGAGGGAAGGCTGTAGCAGAAGGTGATGGTCACTACTGCTAAAACCAGGAATGTTTTTGAACGTAAGTTCCTTCAGACCAGCATCACCTACCTAAGCCTGCTGCACCTTGTTTGCTCTGCAGCTCTGTCCTCCGTGCTCTCTCATCTCGGTTGAAGCCAGGTCTTGCTTAGAACACAGTCAGTGCCGGGGGCACTTCTACTGCAGACTCTGATGTCTGATTGCCGTGTGGTGCTGGGATTCATCCTAGCCCTGAGTTCTTGACTTGTGATACTGACACCTGCCCTTTGGTTCATCGCATAGATTTTCTATCGCGTAATGTACATCCTGGACTCCCGCTTCCTATTCTTGATGGTTGCTGCCTTGTTTCTTGGATTCTCTGATACTTTCTAAACTGGTCCCAGTTCTTTTCTCTTTCTGCTTTTCTCTTTCTAGACCAAGGAGGAGCCGCCTCCACATTAAACCTCACACTACTCCATCTTGAGCTCGTTCTGTCGTGACCCTTTGCAGCAGGGGCTGTTACAGCTGCCACAGTCCTCTGTGTTTGCCTAACCCCAGGCCCAGCGTCTTTTGGAATTTTCCATCTCGTTAGCACCCACACACAGGCAGGTACCTATTCCTTTCTCAAGTGCAAAGAGTAAAAACTACAGGGAATTATCTCTAACTGAAATGACATGGAGGTGTGCTTGGAAATTACCAACCCACGGCCATCTGGGGGCTGAGCCCCCTGAGAGCTGAACTTAAATTGCTGAGAAAATTTTCAGATCTAAAACAAAGATATAGAATGAGCTAAGAATTAAAAGAGAAAGGTACTGAATCAAATGAAAGATTTTAAAATGTTACTTCAAAGCATCACCTTTAAAACTGCAGTAACACCTCGCTTCACAAATACTTCTGTTTGTAAACAAATAAAAGTGTTCAGGAAAATTTCGGTTCCATTCCCAAACTCCGCATCAGGTCACGGAGGCGACCATGGCCGTCCTCCTCACACAAACACCAGTGCAGACATCCTCCCCACAATCACAAAACAAATTAAGCCATAATCTGAGGTACCACTGTTTTGAAAACTAGTATTATTCGTTGATATTTACTTGTCTTAATAACAATAGTTTTATTTTTTTAAAAAGGTTAGCAAATTCATGATAAAATATCCACTGGCTTTGAGCATGGTTCCCCCATAGACTCAGGAAATGGAAATACTGCCTGTTCCTTCACCCTGATGCAGCATAGGGCTCTCCCCACAGCACCCTTTGGATTGAAACTCTTGTATTAACTGTGTGAACGACAAGTAACTCCTAGAGAATTTACTCTTCAAAATGGAAGTGGCTGAAATGTTAGCTATAAGCAGTTATCAGAGGCCCGAGTGGGAGATCACTCAACCTGGTGGTCCTTACAGTTGACTGCATATTAAAATCGCCTTGTACATTTCTACATGCCCAGATCACATGCCATATCAATCAAATCAGTATTTTCATATGGGCGAGAGCCAGGAATCCATTTTTCAAAATAATACTTCAGCCTGCATCATAATCTGGGTAAAACACCAATCACTACCGCATCACATGGCTGGAGTGTCTAATTAAGTTGGCCTGAATGGCCTATAGAAATCTGTGATTCTAGCAAGTTCTGGAGATTGATGTGGGAGCTGGGGGGAGGCCATACTTTGAAGACTATAGTGCTGCCCTATACATCAGAGGCAATGGTTTCTGTATCATCTAATATTGTAGCTATCAGAAGGGTCATGAATGAACTCTGTCCTGAATTTCTCCCTTGTTTATGTTGAATCTTTTTTTCTGTATAAAAATGATAGGTCATGCCTCCTTCCTGTCTTTGATGAGTGAAGCACTAAGGAATACACATTCTCTTTTTTTTTTTGCGGTACTGGGGATCGAACTCAGGACCCTACGCTTGCTAGGCAAGCACTTATTCCACTGAGCTATATCCCCAGCCCCACATTCTCCTTAAAGGAAAAGCTGTCATGTAAAATTTTAGTTCAGACTTCTGGTTTTGTGTGCGTTTTCCCCTGGAGGCCAGAGATACGTGAAGCATGGAAATCGCAGACTGCTTTTTCTGACATTCAGTTTATTGCTCTTTAGATAATAAAGATACATTTGTGCTGAGGAGAAATGCTTGTATTTTCTACAACAAGTACCCTTGTGTTTTCAAGAATCTTTATAGAGCTCTTTTGGAAGGTTTATGGGTGGGCTTTGGTGGGAGTTGTTAAGCTGAAGTTAAATTCTCAGGGGTTATGGGGAGAGGAGATGTCAGGTGCAAGGAAGTTTATCTCTAATGATTATACTTGGGTGCCTGGAGCCGTTGGGCAGGGTCCTAGCCCTACTAGACCTTGCTCCTTTCTGGTTTCTATTTTTGTATTACAGATAAACAGACTAGATCAGATCGATGGTATCTATCCTCCAACCATAGCCTGTGGGTGATAAGAATGAGCCACCCCAGGGTTTAAGGGAAAGGTCCCTGTGCTTTCTCTGACAGGCCAGAGATTTTCCTGATCCCTCTGGGTACAAGCCATGAGCTTCTAATTTAAGCAGTGTCTTGACCAAATTAATCATTCAGATCCACATGTTATCTACTGGTCATGGATGTGCAGAGATTAGGGGTTTGTGGGTCTCATTCATCATCTAAGCAGAACAGCACTATGTTGTTTAACCTCCTTTGATGTTACCCTTTCCACTAAGGGTCGTACACAGTGGGAGAGTAAGTGGCAGAGGGAGATGGCTGAGTCTTCTGGTTCCTGCTTCAACAAGTCAACCCTGACTTGTTTGTCATCTGACCCCGGGGCTCATTCAGTTCAGAGGAAAGCAGGGTCTGTGGGGTTGGCCAATACGGAGAGCCAAATGGAGTTCCTGACAAGTAGCAGGCAGAGGAAGTTCCCTGGAACAGATTTTGCTGAGATTCTTCAGGACTGTGTGAAATGGTCTTAGCCTTGCATCCAAATTCCTAGACAAATAGCAAAGTCCAGTAACGATAGTGGAACTGGTAATTTAACTTTGCCCAGTACAATCAGGGAGCGGTACTATCTCATTTATTGTCTTTTTAAAAATTTTTACTTTTTATTAGTACATATTTACAATACATACTGAGTACCTTCATCATGGGGAGTTGGCACACACACGACACATTTTAATTCTTTTTTCATGCCTTGCCCCACCATTTCTTTCAGAAAATAATGATCACCTACTATGTATTTGGCACCATGCTGCCAGTGCAATGATATTTTATGGCACCTGACCTCGGGAGCCTCTAGTTATTACCAGGTTAAGTTCTGTGCTCCAAATAAATTTCAAAAGAATTCTTTTAAGTTATTGAAGGAGATCTTTATTTTGGAGAAAAAGAGTACACATTATTTGCCATGTTTTGATGGCTGGTGTTTTCATTTTTTTCTTCCCATGATCATTTACTCTGCACCTACTATAGTCCAGCCCCGTGCTAGATTGTGAAATGGACACAATGCGTTTCCTGCTATGGAGCGTCTCACAGTTTGACCCTCAGGCAAAACCTTACAATTACATCCTCTTTAGGATGTTTTTTAGGATTTAAACTGCTCTGTAGGTGAATTTGGAGTCTTTTCTTTTAGAGTAGAGGTCACTGTCGAAAGGAAAGAGAAACCATCTAGTAAACAGTGTCTTTCTGTTCTCATCCTCCTCCTGAGCAATACCTTTTATCCTGCATGACATAGCCGGTATGTGGAAAATGTAAGAGTAGCTAAAAGTATAGAAAAATCAGGTGATGCAGGTAGCTACTTTATTTCCCTAAACCCCAAGTATAATGGTGTAAAAGATCTAACATTTAAATATTGAGCAAATGGTATTCTGGACCATTCAAAGCATCATGAGGATTTTTTATTTTTTGCCTCTGGGTAATTAATATTTAGTTCCTGGATTGAGTGGGAGCAAACAGAATGGGGTGGTTTAGTGTGAGTCATAATGCTTTGTAAAAAACACAAAATTTCTTAGAAAGCCCTTAGTCTGTCCCACACCGTTAGGGATGACTGAGTGTTCACTGAAATTTTTAGATAGAGATATCCTGTGTAAAAGAAAACAGCAGAAATATAAACACATTTTGGGGAGCACAGGAGGATCTCATGAAATGAGGTGTTACCTTGAGTCATAGTTGTTTTCCAGGATATGATGTGGCCCCCAGCTATCTCCTAGGATCATGGCCAAAGATATCACCCAAGGATTGCCTTTGATTATGTTTATTGTTTCTTTAGGAAACCGTTCCCCCATTCAAAATTTTTCCAAGTCTCTGTGTAGTTAATTGCATCAATAAGATGCCCACCCTGATTTTCTTGCCTCTCTCTTTCATCCCAACTGCCCTGAGCAATATGTTTTTTCATTGCTTCCCACTATAGAGCAAAGTCAGACTAGCTATGATTCTCAGGTCTACTTATTTTGGTTATTATTATAGCAATGGAACTCTGAAACACTGAAGTCCTAGGGGGACACTTTTGGGAATCTAATAACAGAACTGCATGACATAATCATGACTTCATCCTTGCATTATTGCTCTTACAGGATTGTCACAGATAAGATCCAAACATCCATTGTTGTTCAGATCATGGGGTCTGACCACATTCCCATGGGAGAACTGAGATATTTTCTAGGGCCAGTTGATGTTACAATGGGCGATCATCCAGAGAAAGTATCAGGGCTCACTACACCGTTTGTGGACCCAGTGCCAAATGAAAATGTGGGTCCTGGCCATGGTTGGGGGAGTCAGACTCTTTCCCGTGGCCCAGTGCCTGATGCTCTGGTGGACAGGCAGACACCAGCGCCAAGACTTCACAACCTTTGTACGTGGACATGGGCAAAGTTCATGCCCTGCCCTTCATAGTCACCCCCAACCACCAACCAAATGCTCTTCGGCCAGCTTGTTTGTGGATGGAGGGCTGCTGCTCTACTTTGCAAGCCACTCTCCTGTGCATGTGTGTGTACGTGCACACGTGTACACACACACACATGCACATGCACTCTAGACTCTCCTTTTGCCTCTTTCAGGCCCCTTCCTGGGAAAAAGGGTGAGAGCACAGGATAGCCTACCTCTCTCCCAAATAGCCCAGTCATTCTAAACTGGTGATGGTTTTGACTAGTGGGCAGGAGAGGGTGATCTAGAACTTGCTCTAGGAAAGTGGATAGAAGATAAGATCTTGTGTGAATTGAGGGTATAAACACCTAGCACATGTCCTACTCTCCTGGCAAGCTTCCTTTACAAAACATAAGTTCAAAGGTAGAATTATTAAGTATTTCAAAATGGTGACCCATCTGAAGAAGTTAATCCTAGGACACAAAGAGCCAGGCTGGGCTTCTTCCTTTCCCTCTGACAGAATTAGGGAAGACCTGGTCTCCTGAGTACTGGGAAGGCTGTATTAATGACCAGTGTATGGTGGGCTGAGAAGGACATCATTAAGAGATCTTTGGGCAGCTCCAGGGTTAGGCTATTCATGGTTAGACAAGCATAGGTTATGCTCGGGATGGGTGGCACAGGGAGGGACTGTATTCTGTCTCTTGATGTCCGAAGGCACAGAGGGCTTTGTACTGGGCAGTGCTGGTTTGAACAGGCTACAGGGAAAAGGGTGTGTGTGGTTCAGCTTTCTGAAGTTACACTCACAGCACTGCAGATGTGGCCTAGTTTGGTAACTCAGGAACCTCTTGTAGCCTTCTAGAGACACCAAGGATGACCTCAGTGTTTTGATTCCATGCTTGTGCTGGGAGAACAGCTAGGCATTATCTTGTTATAAATACTACTGAGCACACGGGGAGACTTGGGGACCTCTCCAGGAATGGGAGCTCTGAGGAAAGGCTGGACTTTGTGTTCATCTCAGCAGACTGATAGTCATGTCTGACACTTAGGAATAGCCGCTTTATGCCAGACTCTGTTCAATGCATTTGATGTATTCACTCAGTCCTATGGAATAGGTCTACTTTTCCTCCCGTTTTAGAGATATGATGACTAAGCTACAGAGAGGTAACTTGTCCAGAGGTCACACAGCTCATCATTGTGTGGGTCAGTCTTGAGCTGAGCCATTCTGGATCCAAACCCTGCACTCTGAACTGCTCTCCTGTACTGTATGACTACCAGGCCCTGCATCAGGGCTTTACCTACACCTCAGGGGTGGGAGGTGTAGAGGCTGCATTATGATGGCTGGGTTTGGTTTTGTTGCCTCTTCTTTTGATGTTAATTTTTTTTTTGGCACCAGAAATTGAACTCAGGACCTTGTGCTTGCCAGGCAGGCACTGTGCCACTGAGCTAGATCCCCAGCCTGGTGGTTGGATTTGGGATGCCATCGTTTCATTCCAAGAAGGTACAATTTGAGCTAATCATTATATGCTTTATGACATACAGGATATTCTCACATATCTGACCCCATCTTATTCTTCCAATTAAAGCAGAACAGCAGAATTACTGTAAAGCCTTGGCTCTGCTTGGTACACTGGGAAAGTTATTTAATCTCTGTGAGTCTACTGCTTTAACCTTGCTCCTACTTGGTGGGTCATCATGCTGTTTCTGTTTGAAATTTTGAATGTAGAAATATATAACTTTATGAATCTCTGCTCATCTTGGAAGACCTCTTAACCTGGTGTTCCAGAACAAGGAAAATTGGTCTGTTCTAATTTTTAGCATCACTTCCATAGTATTTCCAAGGGATTTTCCTATGTTCCTATCTTACCTCTGTGGTGACATCATGGAGTTACTTCCTTCCTATCAGTTGTCCTGAAGTCTCTGGCTTGTGAAAGTGAGATCAAGATGCGGGGACCCCGTTTGTGGGGTTTCGTGTGTGGTGTAAGGACTGTAACATAGAAGACAGGAAATAATTGAATACACTCTTAAGTACGGACTTACTGACTGTATCAAATGTTCTCTTGCTTAGTGGACAAAACTGGAGTCCATACTCATAAGTGAAATAAATCAGCGATACATGTGCAGGCAACGTATTATATCACTGGTGTAAGAACCCGAGGGTGGGAATATAAACTAAAAGTCATGAAGGAAATCTGTTCAAAAACAGAGAACGGATGGGACGAAGGAAAGGAGAAAAGAAAAAGACAAAAATGTATGTATGTATG